>ONZH01006987.1:0-36891 GCA_900303285.1 Rhinella marina | reverse complement strand
GGGCCTCCACATAATTTTAAGAGGTCTCACCTCTTGGGCCTCCACATAATTTTTAAGAGGTCTCACCTCTTGGGCCTCCACATAATTTTTAAGAGGTCTCACCTCTTGGCCTCCACATAATTTTTAAGAGGTCTCACCTCTTGGGCCTCCACATAATCTTTAAGAGGTCTTACCTCTTGGCCTCCACAAAATCTTTAAGAGGTCTCACCTCTTCGGGCCCTCCACATAATTTTATCGAGGTCTCACCTCTTGGGCCTCCACATAATTTTTAAGAGGTCTCACCTCTTGGGCCTCCACATAATTTTAAGAGGTCTCACCTCTTGGGCCTCCACATAATTTTTAAGAGGTCTCACCTCTTGGGCCTCCACATAATTTTTAAGAGGTCTCACCTCTTGGGCCTGCACAAAATGTTTAAGAGGTCTCACCTCTTGGGCCTCCACATAATTTTTAAGAGGTCTCACCTCTTGGGCCTCCACATAATCTTTAAGAGGTTCTTACCTCTTGGGCCTCCACAAAATCTTTAAGAGGTGTCACCTCTTGGGCCTCCACAAAATCTTTAAGAGGTCTCACCTCTTGGGCCCTCCACAAAATCTTTAAGAGGTCTCACCTCTTGGGCCTGCACAAAATCTTTAAGAGGTCTCACCTCTTGGGCCTGCACAAAATCTTTAAGAGGTCTCACCTCTTGGGCCTGCACCAAAATCTTAAGAGGTCTCACCTCTTGGGCCTCCACAAAATCTTTAAGAGGTCTCACCTCTGGCCTCACAAAATCTTTAAGAGGTCTCACCTCTTGGCCTCCACAAAATCTTTAAGAGGTCTCACCTCTTGGGCCTCCACAAAATCTTTAAGAGGTCTCACCTCTTGGGCCTCCACAAAATCTTTAAGAGGTCTCACCTCTTGGGCCTCCACAAAATCTTTAAGAGGTCTCACCCTTGGGCCTCCAAAATCTTAAGAGGTCTCACCTCTTGGGCCTCCACAAAATCTTTAAGAGGTCTCACCTCTTGGGCCTCCACAAAATCTTTAAGAGGTCTCACCTCTTGGGCCTCCACAAAATCTTTAAGAGGTCTCACCTCTTGGGCCTCCACAAAATCTTTAAGAGGTCTCACCTCTTGGGCCTCCACAAAATCTTTAAGAGGTCTCACCTCTTGGGCCTCCACAAAATCTTTAAGAGGTCTCACCTCTTGGGCCTCCACAAAATCTTTAAGAGGTCTCACCTCTTGGCCTCCACAAAATCTTTAAGAGGTCTCACCTCTTGGGCCTCCACAAAATCTTTAAGAGGTCTCACCTCTTGGGCCTCCACAAAATCTTTAAGAGGTCTCACCTCTTGGGCCTCCACAAATCTTTAAGAGGTCTCACCTCTTGGGCCTCCACAAAATCTTTAAGAGGTCTCACCTCTTGGGCCTCCACAAAATCTTTAAGAGGTCTCACCTCTTGGGCCTCCACAAAATCTTTAAGAGGTCTCACCTCTTGGGCCTCCACAAAATCTTTAAGAGGTCTCACCTCTTGGGCCTCCACAAAATCTTTAAGAGGTCTCACCTCTTGGGCCTCCACAAAATCTTTAAGAGGTCTCACCTCTTGGGCCTCCACAAAATCTCCCCCCAATTTAAGGTCTCACCTCTTGGGCCTCCACAAAATCTTTAAGAGGTCTCACCTCTTGGGCCTCCACAAAATCTTTAAGAGGTCTCACCTCTTGGGCCTCCACAAAATCTTTAAGAGGTCTCACCTCTTGGGCCTCCACAAAATCTTTAAGAGGTCTCACCTCTTGGGCCTCCACAAAATCTTTAAGAGGTCTCACCTCTTGGGCCTCCACATAATTATACTATAAAATATTAGGCCTTATAATTGGCAACTGTACTGTGCGTTCTCTTGCAAAATTCTTTAAATACCTGGTGTTAATACCCACCGTCTGAAAAGTTAGTACACGGCTGTGTACCTTGAACTCTAAAATATTAGGCCTTATAATTGGCAACTGTACTGTGCGTTCTCTTGCAAAATTATTTCACGGCTGTGAAGGCAAAATATTGTAACCAAAAAAAAATAAAATGCGGAGGGGGGCTAGCGGAATAGGACGTGGACGAGGACGGGGGCGCGGAAATGCTGTTGGGGGCCATAGTTGCTGGTTGAATTATCTGAGGTAAATGATTCTCCTTTAGACGACGCTTTCCCTTTGCATCGTTCTGCGATTAAACCATAAATAACTCTCTGCATATTTATACCAAATGCACCCAGTACGAAAAAAGTCATAGAAAGTTTCCAAACAGAGACTGGAAAACATCAGTAAGTTGAAAAAAACTGTTCGCTAAAAAAAAAAAAAAGTTAAAAATAAAATTGGCAGTTGATAGTATCGAGCTATTGTCACAGAGAGACGCGATTACAACACCTTCATTTACATTCAGTACATGTCTCAAGGCATTGGGAGAATGAAAACAGGCCACGGCTGGAGTATGAAATGTACCACCGCTTTGTACTGTCCGATACTGACCCGGTCCAGGGTGATGTCCAGCGAGGAAAGCAGTGGAGAGGTGGTGGTCTGCGCAGCACCGAAAAAGGCAGCAAGAGGCAGAGGGATGTCCACAGGCAGAGGAATGTCTACAGGCAGAGGGATGTCCACAGGCAGAGGCATGTCCACAGGCAGAGGGATGTCCACAGGCAGAGGGATGTCCACAGGCAGAGGGATGTCCACAGGCAGAGGGATGTCCACAGGCAGAGGACAGTTCAGACAGAGAAGTGAGGCCACAGCCAGCAGGGCCGAGCGTAACCATCCCGCTCCTATGCGTCCTTAAAGAATCCCTCATCGCAATAAGGGAGAACGCATTGCACACAGAGGAGACGGGGGCAGGAGGAGACGCAACGGAGCTACACAGTCAGACCACACTTTTGTCTGCTTCACGGTGGCAGTTGCAGGAGGAGGAGGATGAGGAGGAGGAGGACGACGTGGAGGTGGCTGTGGAAGAGGAGGAGGATGCTGGCGGCGAGGGTAGCAGTCAGGCTGTGTGCGTCCCATTGGTTCAGCGCGGATGGGGCGGAGAGGAGGCGGAAGAGGAAGAGGAGGAAATGGCAAGTGATCCTTCTGGTGGGGGCAGTGACGTCATGCCTATTCAGAGTCTGGCACACATGGCTGACTTCATGCTGGGCTGCTTTTCCCGGGACACACGTGTTGTCCGGATAGTGGAGAACAAACTGTACTGGGTCTTCGCAATCCAAGTTGGACACGTGGCTGGAACTGTCCCTGTACGCCTTGGAGGTGCTTGCCTGCCCTGCCGCCAGCGTGCTATCAGAAAGGGTGTTCAGCGCTGCCGGGGGCATTATCACCGATAAGCGCAGCCGCCTGTCAACCGACAGTGCCGACAGGCTGACGCTAATCAAAATGAACAGCAAGTGGATTGACCCGGACTTTGCTTCTCCAACCGTGGAAAGCAGCCAAAAGTGAAGTGCCATCTGTATGAAGTGCCATTTCCTCCTCCACCTCCTCCTCCTTAACCGCCGTAGAATTGCTCCGTAAATCAGAAAAATTTTTATATTTATGGCTCACCTCTTGGGCCTCCACAAAATGTTTAAGAGGTCTCACCTCTTGGGCCTCCACATAATTTTTAAGAGGTCTCACCTCTTGGGCCTGCGCAAAATGTTTACGAGGTCTCACCTCTTGGGCGTCCACATAATTTTTAAGAGGTCTCCCCTCTTGGGCCTCCACATAATTTTTAATACGTCTCACCTCTTGGGCCTCCACAAAATGTTTAAGAGGTCTCACCTCTTGGGCCTCCACAAAATGTTTAACAGGTCTCACCTCTTGGGCCTCCACATAATTTTTAACAGGTCTCACCTCTTGGGCCTCCACATAATTTTTAAGAGGTCTCACCTCTTGGGCCTGCACAAAATGTTTAAGAGGTCTCACCTCTTGGGCCTCCACATAATTTTTAAGAGGTCTCCCCTCTTGGGCCTCCACATAATTTTTAATACGTCTCACCTCTTGGGCCTCCACAAAATGTTTAACAGGTCTCACCTCTTGGGCCTCCACATAATTTTTAATACGTCTCACCTCTTGGGCCTCCACAAAATGTTTAACAGGTCTCACCTCTTGGGCCTCCACATAATTTTTAACGGGTCTCCCCTCTTGGGCCTCCACATAATTTTTTAATACGTCTCACCTCTTGGGCCTCCACAAAATCTTTAACAGGTCTCCCCTCTTGGGCCTCCACATAATTTTTAATACGTCTCACCTCTTGGGCCTCCACAAAATCTTTAACAGGTCTCACCTCTTGGGCCTCCACATAATTTTTAAGAGGTCTCACCTCTTGGGCCTCCACAAAATGTTTAAGAGGTCTCACCTCTTGGGCCTCCACAAAATGTTTAAGAGGTCTCACCTCTTGGGCCTCCACATAATTTTTAAGAGGTCTCACCTCTTGGGCCTCCACATAATTTTTAAGAGGTGTCACCTCTTGGGCCTCCACATAATTTTTAACGGGTCTCCCCTCTTGGGCCTCCACATAATTTTTAAGAGGTCTCACCTCTTGGGCCTCCACAAAATGTTTAAGAGGTCTCACCTCTTGGGCCTCCACATAATTTTTAAGAGGTCTCACCTCTTGGGCCTGCGCAAAATGTTTAAGAGGTCTCACCTCTTGGGCCTCCACATAATTTTTAAGAGGTGTCAACTCTTGGGCCTCCACATAATTTTTAAGAGGTCTCACCTCTTGGGCCTCCACATAATTTTTAAGAGGTGTCACCTCTTGGGCCGCCACAAAATTTTCCATGAGCCTCTGGCCAGCCCACGGCCTCTTCCTGCCTTTTGCGGTCCTACGCATCCCTCAACATCCCCACTGCTTTACCTGCTAGACATGACACTGGGCCAGGTCGGGTCACTGACATCTCAAGCGCCAACAATTTGGGCATTTTAAGGCTTCTGCATGTGTTTGAGTTGTTTTTACATTTTAAAGAAGACATGTCTGACCACATCTCACACACACACACAATGACAATTAGGGGTGGGGTCTATTTGCTTTCCCCCTTGCCTATGCCATCTGTGGTTGTCATAGGCAACGTGATTTTAAGGGGTGCAGAATTTCATCTTTTTTTTTGTCTAGTTTGGCTTGGGGTCCATGGCAATGTAGAGGAAAGAAGGTTTCCTTGTATGGTCTCACTTTACAGAGAGGTTAGATTGTGTTTGGAGTGTATTGTTGAGAGGCTGTGATAGTGGCGTAATAGTGCGACTTGGGCGCGTTATATGCACCCAGACATGCTTCCCCTGCTGTCCCAGTTGCATTCCAGCAGTGTTGGCATCCTTTTCTGAGGTTCCAGGGTGGACTTGGTGACCTCCAAGTGGTCGAATTGAGATTTCCAAGTGGCGAGCATTTTTTCCCCATAGACTTTAATGGGATTCGATATCCGGTCGAATAGTCGAATTTCGCAGTCTATTCGAATCGAATTTCGAACTTTCGAATATTTCACTACTCGCTCATCTCTAACTATCAGAGAGCTAACTCAGCCCCGGCTGACGGTGTCTATTTTGACTGCAACCCGGACAAATGTCGCACAGAGATTTTTGTGATCTAGCTGTATACGTGAGAGCAAAAGAACTGGTTTAATTTACTGACGTACAGAATGTGTCAACTGGACAGAAAATACGGATTGTAGTGAGTGGACAGCTGAACTGTGAAACACAGAATGGTTCCACACAGCTGTGTGAAATGGATTTGTATCACTGAGCTAAAACAACAAAAAACTATTTTTTTATATCTTTTTTTTATATTTTATTTTTAGTTTTGTTTTTTTTTGAACGTGACATGCAGAAACTATCAGAGAGCTAACTCAGCCCCGGCTGACGGTGTCTATTTTGACTGCAACCCGGACAAATGTCGCACAGAGATTTTTGTGATCTAGCTGTATACGTGAGAGCAAAAGACCTGGTTTAATTTACTGACGTACAGAATGTGTCAACTGGACAGAAAATACGGATTGTAGTGAGTGGACAGCTGAACTGTGACACACAGAATGGTTCCACGCAGCTGTGTAAAATGGATTTGTATCACTGAGCTAAAAAAACAAAAAAACTATTTTTTTTATATCTTTTTTTTTTATATTTTTTTTTTAGTTTTGTTTTTTTGGAACGTGACGTGCAGAAACTATCAGAGACCTAACTCAGCCCCTGCTGACGGTGGGTATTTTGACTGCAACCCAGACAAATGTCGCACAGAGATTTTTGTGATCTAGCTGTATGAGTGAGAGCAAAAGACCTGGTTTAATTAAGTGACGTACAGAATGTGTCACCTGGACAGAAAATACGGATTTTAGTGAGTGGACAGCTGAACTGTGACACACAGAATGGTTCCACGCAGCTGTGTGAAATGGATTTGTATCACTGAGATAAAACAACAAAAAAACTATTTTTTTATATCTTTTTTTAAAATATTTTTTTTAGTTTTTTTTTTTTTTTAACGTGACATGCAGAAACTATCAGTGACCTAACTCATCCCCTGCTGACGGTGGCTATTTTGACTGCAACCCAGACAAATGTCGCACAGAGATTTTTGTGATCTAGCTGTATACGTGAGAGCAAAAGACCTGGTTTAATTACGTGATGTACAGAATGTGTCAACTGGACAGAAAATACGGATTGTAGTGAGTGGACAGGTGAACTGTGACACACAGAATGGTTCTACGCAGCTGTGCGAAATGGATTTGTATCACTGAGCTAAAACAACAAAAAAATATTTTTTTTATATCTTTTTATTTTTTTATATTTTTTTTTTAGTTTTTTTTTTTTTTTTAACGTGACATGCAGAAACTATCAGAGACCTAACTCAGCCCCTGCTGACGGTGGCTATTTTGACTGCAACCCAGACAAATGTCGCACAGAGATGTTTGTGATCTAGCTGTATACGTGAGAGCAAAAGACCTTGTTTAATTAAGTGACGTACAGAATGTGTCAACTGGACAGAAAATACGGATTGTAGCGAGTGGACAGCTGAACTGTGACACACAGAATGGTTCCACACTGCTGTATGAAATGGATTTGTATCACTGAGATAGAACAATAAAAAAAAAGGGTTATATATGGCGATAGCTGCACTACTAGTGCCAGCCAGCCAGCCAAGCCAGGAGACAAAAAAAAAATTCTTGTAGCCCTTAGAAGGGCTGTTGGGTTCTTGTGAGATCACTCCTGCCTAACAACGAACTAAATGCAGGCCCTAACACTCTCCCTGAAACGCAGCAGCTCTATCCCTAACAACATCCAGACAGCATCTGAGCCAAGCACCGCGGGCAGTCACTAGTATATTCCAGGGTCACCTGATCAGGCCAGCCAACCCCTGCTATCGACATGTAAGGGCCCCACGTGATGCTGGGTGTACCGCAGAGTCTCCTGGCTTGTGATTGGCTTAGTTTATAGGCGCCAAAAATGCACAATGCGGAAGTTGCCATTTCCTCGAGCATGGCGAGATACTCGTCAGAGCAGCGAGCACTTACGAGTACCGTAATACTCGAACGAGCACCAAGCTCGGACGAGTATGCTCGCTCATCTCTAGATACAACACATGTGGCCATAGGATATCCTGCACATATGGTTGAGCTGTTAGTGTCCCCTGTATCAATACTGGAAGTGACCGACTGTCATATGCGATGGCTCCACAGATCATCACACCAGCAATTAAGGCAATGTGCAGAGTAAAGGCAGGATTGAAGTGCTCACCACAAGGCCTCCAAATTCAACCACTATGAAATTTTAAAGAAAACATATAGTCTTTGCTAGTGACAATATGGTAGTAGTCTGTAGCTCCAGGTTTCTCCTTCACGATACCACTGCAAAAGAAGATAACGGTGGCAGGCTGCCAATAGCAAGACGCATAATGGGTGCAGATACATCACATTTTCTTCTAATAAATGCCTGGAAATGGTCCAGGCAGATACAAGAGTGTATAATGAAGGTGCCACCTGTACATGACCTGCATTCTCAGTTCTCCACTAGCCTTCCTGGTGTAATGCTAGTATTGTGGTTAGCAATGTTAGCCAATCATATGTCTTCTTTCTTCATCTCCCCCCATCCCTCTCAGAGACAGAGAAGAAAACACAGTGCAGCTAGATCAACCCCCATTTAATTTTTCCTGCATTCATCTATATTTGCCTTTTTGGAGGGACCACAAAGAAAGAGCCTTCAGGTTGGGAAAGGGGAACTACAGACTACTGGAAGATGAAGAAGATGACAGTTTCACAAAGTTTGATATATTTATATGTACTATTGCTTCATGCAACAAAAATGTATGTTGTATATAGTGTTGGGTATGTTTTATTTGCTCTGTAATTTTTTATTCTTTCTATATTCTTTCTTTAATATATTCTGGATACAGAATAGTTCCAAGAGATCATTTTCATTTCAACATTCATTTAATTTTAGTAATACTTTGTTTAAATTAGCTCTCCTCCAGAGGGAAGAAAACTAGCATACAGTAGAGGAGAAGAGATGCTAACATTTTTAAAAGAGTCTCTGGTTTGGCTGGTATAAGGTAGTTTTTTTTACCTTCTACAGGAAAACTAATTTGCATAATTTTTCCCATGAAACACTGACTGTAAGTCTTTTTTACTGCCGGATCTCTTAAATGAGAACCGGTACCCCCCAGAAAAAACATTCTATAAAAGCTATACAAGAAACGCTAACTTTCCCATCATAAATATAGGCATACAAGATAGAAGCTGTTCCAATACACACAGTCCTAATGAGCAGTAAGATTCCATGCACAGATCTGCAATTTGTCAAGCTTAATGGAATAAACGCTTAGGTAAAAAGATTCATTCTGACGTTTTGGATTCAAATGCTTTTCTAGCTGTCCGGGTCACTTTTTCCTTTGCGTACTTGTATTGGCAACAGATGTTTCATTAGTCAAGATGATATATATATAATTAAGGTTAATATGGTAATATTTGAAGAATAAAGGGAATGTAGGCTTCTAGTATTAAATAAAAAAACATCATAGAAGAATTAATGAATGGGTCTAGACTAGGAACTTATTAAAAGATAAACCAAAAACAACTGTTTATTTTAGGGTTAGGATAATAAGTATGAGACATGTAAAAATAAAATGGCAGTAATTAATTTGACATATGTCCCTTTAGGCCAAAGAAACTATTATATCATGAGTCTAAGTTTGGAACCTTGAGATAAAAGAAAGAAAAACAAAAACAAATGTAGATGGAACACAATTTGAAAATGGGCTTATGAGTTTATCATGTGATATACTTTATCACTATCTTCTCAGTTCACTCACAATATAAAGAGCATTATATAATTGTAATAACCAAGTGACAATACCATAAGGTAAAACAACTAGAGATTAGCGAATCATCAAAAATTCAAAAAATTTATGACAAGAGTCGTAAATTTATTAACTCAAATTTGCGTTAAAAAATAATTGTTGTTTTGTGAACATTACTGCACAAATTACAAACATACATTAGCTTTAAAAAGTGCGTACGAATCCTTAGTGTACTAGTGACTCGCGATTGCGTCATACGCATGCACGCACGAGGCTAGGCTGCGGAGTACAGTCCTCAGCAGAGGCAGTCTATATGAGGTAGAAAAGTAAGGTGCTCACTGTTAGCTATCCGACTAAGTGCATAATTTACACCCTACAATAAGTGCATAATAGGACACATTGCAGTACCTGAAAAAGAATACACACAATGGGCTAAACTTGAACGTTGTTGAACCTGTAAAAACATTATTGCTATGCTTAAATATAGCAAAGTCATACAGTCATGGCCAAAAGTTTTGAGAATGACACAAATATTATATTTTCACATGATCTGCTGCCCTCTGGTTTTTATGTGTGTTTGTCAGATGTTGTTATCACATACAGAAATATAATTGCAATCATATTATGAGTAACAAAAGCTTATATTGACAGTTAGAATGAGTTAATGCAGCAAGTCAATATTTGCAGTGTTGACCCTTCTTCTTCAGGACCTCTGCAATTCTCCCTGGCATGCTCTCCATCAACTTCTGGACCAAATCCTGACTGATAGCAGTCCATTCTTGCACAATCAATGCTTGCATTTTGTCAGAATTTGTAGGTTTTTGTTTGTCCACCCGTCTCTTGATGATTGACCACAAGTTCTCAATGGGATTAAGATCTGGGGAGTTTCCAGGCCATGGACCCAAAATCTCTGTTTTGTTCCCTGAGCCATTTAGTTATCACCTTTGCTTTATGGCAAGGTGCTCCATCATGCTGGAAAAGGCATTGTTGATCGCCAAACTGCTCTTGGACGGTTGGGAGAAGTTGCTCTCGGAGGACATTCTGGTACCATTCTTTATTCATGGCTGTGTTTTTAGGCAAGACTGTGAGAGAGCCGATTCCCTTGGCTGAGAAGCAACCCCACACATGAATGGTTTCAGGATGCTTTACAGTTGGCATGAGACAAGACTGGTGGTAGCGCTCACCTCGTCTTCTCCGAATAAGCTGTTTTCCAGATGTCCCAAACAATCGAAAAGGGGATTCATCAGAGAAAATGACTTTACCCCAGTCCTCAGCAGTCCACTCCCTGTACCTTTTGCAGAATATCAGTCTGCCCCTGATGTTTTTTCTGGAGAGAAGTGGCTTCTTTGCTGCCCTCCTTGAGACCAGGCCTTGCTCCAAGAGTGTCCGCCTCACAGTGCGTGCAGATGCACTCACACCTGCCTGTTGCCATTCCTGAGCAAGCTCTGCACTGCTGGTAGCCCGATCCCGCAGCTGAAACACTTTTAAGAGACGTCCTGGCACTTGCTGGTCTTTCTTGGGCGCCCTGGAGCCTTTTTGGCAACAATGCAACCTCTCTCCTTGAAGTTCTTGATGATGCGATAGATTGTTGACTGAGGTGCAATCTTTCTAGCTGCGATACTCTTCCCTGTTAGGCCATTTTTGTGCAGTGCAATGATGACTGCACATGTTTCTTTAGAGATAACCATGGTTAACAGAAGAGAAACAATGATGCCAAGCACCAGCCTCCTTTTAAAGTGTCCAGTGGTGTCATTCTTACTTAATCATGACAGATTGATCTCCAGCCCTGTCCTCATCAACACCCACACCTGTGTTAATGGAGCAATCACTGAAACGATGTTAGCTGGTCCTTTTAATGCAGGGCTGCAATGATGTTGAAATGTGTTTTGGGGGATAAAGTTCATTTTCTAGGCAAATATTGACTTTGCAAGTAATTGCTGTTAAGCTGATCACTCTTTATAACATTCTGGAGTATATGCAAATTGCCATTATAAAAACTGAAGCAGTAGACTTTGTAAAAATTAATATTTGTATCATTCTCAAAACTTTTGGCCATGACTGTAATTATGCAAACATTTTAGTGCAATCAATTTCACATTTGCAAGCATAATAGGTCCAGATATACGTTTGCGTCTCTCCTCATTGCTGCTTGGCAAAAAACACTGGAACACATAGTCCAAAATTCAATTGTAATCCACGTGAGGTAATTTTGCAATCCAAACAGGTAACGTGTAATCCACATTGATTATATAAAATAGCAGCAAATAGAGAACCCTTTTTGCAAAGGGGGCTCCTAAATAACCTGAGAAGGGGGGAAAAGGAAAATAGGTGCGTTTAGGCGCAACTGGGAATTTTCTGCAGAATGGGGGGAGTCCTGACAAGCCATGGCCATCTGCGTGAGAGTCAAACAGGGGGCAATAAAAACAACATAAACTAAAAACCAGTGCCAACTAGCTCTCACCCGTCATGTGCAGTCCATGTTGTGGCTCCCTTAGATCCTCCAGAAGTGTCCTTTAAATCAGCCAGACTGACAGCCAGTGGAAGGGTTCCTCATATGAGGGACCTGAAGTCCTCCTCGCTGGAACTGCTACTGAATGACATCAGAGGACGCTCCTGCCTCCTGTAGGTTGCCTTGGTGGAGCTCCACTGCCCTCTTCTGCCAGAAGTCGGACTTAACCTGGTCCGGGTGGTGGTCACACTGGTAAGCGCTGCAGGGACTTGCACCTTCACTTTTCCAGATACTCCTGCCGGGACAGCAGGGTTAAGGACTTCTGGCTGCAGCATTTGAGGCAGGGAAGAACCGCCAACTCCCCTGGCTGCTGCTGACTTCATTTTCCAGGGTAGTTGTACTGGATCACCGTGGACTGGAAAGTAAACGATGATGTTGTCAGCTGACCCAGATGAAAAGACTGTGATGGTGGTGGCAATCCAGGGATCAGAGGCTCCGGCTGTGGCTTCTCCCTGAAATGGAGGGTGCCATCTGGTGACGCCTGGTGCTTCCTCCAACCAAACTTCTGGTGTTGCTGATGCAGGTACTAGGGGCTTAGATAATAAGGTAACCCCGGTAGCAAAGGGGTCTTTCAGGAATGCCATGGGGGTATATTCCACCTGATCCCCCATGTATAGGCTGTGACGGGGTTGGGGCAGGTACGGCTGTTTCACTGACCTGCGGCCCACAAAGTACTCCTTGCCACCCTCGTCGTCTGCAAGGAAGCCACAGCCTTGCTCCACAACCATAGGACTGTTCCCTTATGCTGCTCCAGTGTAGGGTCTACCGGCCTAGGATGGTCCTGTACTTGAGATGACCTCCACCGCATTCTTGTAGTCCCATAGGGTCTGGGCATGGGCTGTCACTGATGCAGACATGATGGGATTCTGCCGCATGGAAGGTGTTATTGTTGTTGTTCGCCTCCTGGGCGGCGGAGTGGGCGCTCCAGCTGCCTCCGCCGCACCAGCCGGCACCGCAAACATCGAGTCAGGACCCAGTGGGATTCTCTTGGCCAATTTTGACACTCTCATGTCCTCTGAACTGGACGGTGGTTTGGGTAACTCGCTACCAAACACCATCTTTCCCCACTTTGGTCGCAGTTACTTCGCCATGCTGTGGTATCTTGTTCACAGCTGGCTTGAACTGGAGAGGAAGGCGGAGTAATGAGGGAGTAGTCTTCACTCCCTATACATGCAAATAGTTAGTTCCCGGTGGACTGGGCTGGTTTTTCCCACTCTTGAGGGAGCGTATCGTCATTTTCCCGCTTCTGGGGGCTGGGGGGGGGGGGCAAGAAGAATGCGTACGTAGCATTAGCGTTCAAAATGTTAAGAACATTTACAAATAATATGAAGAAAATGTGAATAAATCCGAATTAGCTTCGGATTAGGAAAAATGGAGGATTCAATACGAATCTACGAAGCGGCAAATAGATTCGCTCATCTCTAAAAACAACCAATTACTAATCAATCTCTGCCTTGAACTTTTTCCTGGGCTGATGTTCTGTTTATAAGTTGCACCTTGTCATTTTGCATTAAATGGATTACCCATGATTAATATAAAAAATTAAATAAGACATCATATAGTACATGACAATTTCTAACAAAGCTAAAATGTAGAATATTTTTTGCGATGCAACCCCTTTAACCCCTTAAGGATGACGTCTATTTTGGCCTTCAGGAGAAGCCCCATTTTTCAAATCTGACGTATTAGTTTATGTGGTAACAACTTTTAAATGCTTTTTCTTATCCAAACTATTCTAAAAGAGTTTTCTCATGGCACGTTGTACTTTTAGCCGATATATAGTCTTTTAATTAAAAAAAATAAAAAATAAAAACTTTAATGACAATTTAACCACATTTGCAATGTTCCAAATATGATTTTCTCTGCTTTTAAGAAATAGTCCTAGCTCACAGATTTAGTGGTTCCACTGTGCATAAAACTGGAAAACACCACAAGGGTGTATTGCGAATACAAGACAGCTGACCTACTGAGAAGAACAAACAGACTAAACAGATATTTTGAGGGAGAAGGACTCAGGACTAGACAGGCTAGGAACATCTTCAGACTTGCAATAGTAACTTCATGAACCCAGGTGCACAGAGACATACATAGTCTTGAAACTAATTCTGACTTGGAATAGTAAGTTCAGGAAACCAGGCATACAGATACACAGACTTGGAACACCTAAAGACTTGAATAAGAAGTCATGGAAGCCATGTATATAGTGACGTAGACTTGGAACTCTTTCAGACTTGGAATAGTAACTTCAGGAACCCAGGAACACAAGTAGTAGCAGACAGATGTGGAAACTTCAGGAACCCAGACATACCAAAAAAGACCAGTAGTGTTGAGCGAGCATGCTCGGCCGAACTCGCTGTTCGGCCGAGCATGCCTACGCTTGGGTCCGCTCGGTGTTCGGCCGAACACCGAGTGTACTCAAGCGCAATGCTCGAGTCTCTTCCCCGCACTGTAATGTTGATTTGTACGCTAATGCGTACGAATTTGTATGCTCATACGTACAAATTTGTATGCTAATGCGTACGCATTTATACACTAATGCGTACGCATTGTGCGCTAATGCGTACAAATTCAGTTAATTAGCATACTTTTACGAGTGACAGGAGTAAAAGAGGAGAAGTCGCGATTCTGACCTTTTTCTATTAACCAGACACCCACCCCTCTTCCGTTTAGTCCCATTGACTAACATTATGCTCGGGTGCTCGGCCGAGCACTCGAGCAACCCCTAGTTTTCGGCCAGAGCACCCGAGCATACGAGCACAGAGGTGCTCACACAACACTAAAGACCAGTCCAAGCAGTAACAACTGTAAGGACAAGTGCACACATGGCAGTAATTTCATGAACCCAAACATATCAGATTATAGCAGGCAGATATGGAACTTCAGAAACCCAGTGTCACGACAGGGGGGAACACAAGGGAGAGTGAGCCCTGTCCTGAACCCCACCTCTTTCCCTGCCTACTTACAGTAGGAGCCCTAGGCAGCAACACCGTAACTTGGAGACGTTCCCTGTACTACGTAAGTGCAGGGCAGGGAAGGGAACACAGGGATAGACACAAACGGACGGAACAAACACAATATAAGAAAGGTAAACAAGCCGGGTCAAATACAGGAGATCGCGTCAAATACCAGGGGGTCAAGAGAAGAGTAGTCTAAGTCCAAAATCCGAGTCAGAGTCCAAATAGCAAGATCAATATGGCAAGGTAACAAGCACTGGTCAAAGGTAGAACTAATCACAGGCACTTGAGTGAGGCAGTTGCCATCTTTAAATAGCCCGCCCAGGATCATGTGATGTGGCCAGCATCACATGACCTGAGGTGGAGCAAGCTGTCAAAACAAAGCAAAGTAGCCATGTGGTGTGATCAGCACCACATGGCTACACCCAAACAGAGAATTAACTGATGAAGTGCTGGCTGACCAGACCAGCACTTCAATTCCCTACTGCTCGTCTCTAGGGGGGTGGAGAGGTCCGGCGATGCCGTGCAGAGGGAGCGCGACGCCGACCTCCCATGACAGTACCCCTCCCTTCACGAGGGGCCACCAGACCCTTACCAGCGGGAGCCGGTTTATCAGGATGCTGCTGATGAAATTTCCTGATGAGCGAGTCCGCATGCATCGTGGTTAACGGTACCCAAGACCTGTCCTCAGGACCAAACCCCTTCCAATGTACGAGGTACTGGAAGGAATTCCGGACCCTCCTCACATCAATGATCCTAGCAATCTCATGTTCCATTTGTCCTGCCACCTCGACCGGAGGTGGAGACTGTTCCTCAGGACCCAATGGAGCAACATAACGTTTGAGTAAAGAAATATGAAATACATTATGAACACGAAGGGAGTCGGGTAAACATAACTTAAAAGACACAGGATTGATCACCTTGGTGATCCTGTAAGGACCAATGAAGCGCGGCGCAAATTTATAGGAGGGTACCTTCATGTGAAGATTTTTTGTAGACAACCATACCATGTCCCCCACCTTAAAATCCACACTCTTAGAACGTCTCCTATCAGCCTTGACCTTTTGAATACCTTGGGCCTTTTCCAGGTTCGACTGAACCTGTGCCCAAACTGTGCACAGTTCCTGAGAGAGGACGTTGGCCTCTGGGACCACCGAAGCAGCTGGAGAAAAGGAGCCAAAGCGCGGATGAAACCCCATGTTGCAGAAAAACGGCGATACCCCAGAAGACGAATTCACACGGTTATTAATCGCGAACTCGGCCAGAGACAGGAATCTGGCCCACACATGCTGGTTATCTGCAACATAACACCTAAGAAATTGTTCTACAGATTGGTTCAGACGTTCAGTCTGACCATTGGTCTCTGGATGAAAAGCTGACGAAAAGGACAAAGAGATACCAATCTTATGACAGAAAGCCCTCCAAAACTTGGATACAAACTGAACACCCCTGTCCGATACAATATTCTCTGGAATACCATGCAATTTAACAATGTGGTCCATAAATATCTAAGCCAAGAACTTAGCAGAGGGTAACTTACACAATGGAATAAAATGACACATTTTACTGAATCTGTCAACCACCACTAAAATCACAGTTTTACCCTCAGAGCAAGGCAAATCCGTGATAAAATCCATGGACAGATGTGACCATGGTCTGCTAGGTATGGGTAATGGACGTAGCTCGCCCATAGGTCGTGTCTTGGGATTCTTGGACCTGGCACAAGTATTGCACGCAGTTACAAAAGCCTGAACATCTCTGGAAATCGATGGCCACCAATAATGCCTAGAAACTAACTCCTTGGTGGCATTGATACCAGGATGTCCACACAAAACAGAGTTATGGCACTCACCCAGCAGTCGCAAACGCAAATGAATCGGCACGAATAATTTGTCATTGGGGGTACCAGTGGGAGCCAGATGTTGTTCTGCCAAAATTTCAGATGCCAGATCAGACGAGGTAGCGGCTACAATGATGTCAGCTGGCAGGATGGGCTCAGGAGGGACGTCAGGAGGCTGATACGCCTGAAAGCTTCGGGATAAGGCGTCAGCCTTAATGTTCTTGCTTCCGGGTCTAAAAGTAACACAAAAATCAAAGCGAGTAAAGAACAAAGCCCACCTCGCCTGTCTAGGATTCAATCGCTTAGCAGACTCCAGAAACATGAGGTTCTTATGATCCGTGAGGACCGTAATACGGTGTAATGCCCCTTCTAAAAAATGACGCCATTCTTCAAATGCCCACTTGATTGCTAGTAACTCCCTATTACCAATGTCATAATTTCTCTCGGCAGGAGAGAACTTGCGGGAGAAGAAGGCGCATGGTTTGAGATGAGTTAGGGTGGAAGACCCCTGGGACAGTACTGCCCCCACACCATCCTCAGACGCATCCACCTCAACCACAAAGGGCTTACTCTGGTCAGGCTGGACTAACACAGGAGCATTAACAAAACAGTTCTTTAGCTTATCAAAAGCTTCAATAGCTGCAGGGGGCCAATTGACTAGATCAGCTCCCTTGCGAGTCAAATCAGTAATGGGTTTGGCTATTACCGAAAAATCCTTGATAAATTTCCGGTAAAAATTAGCGAAACCCAAAAATCGCTGGAGCGCCTTCAAGGAGGAAGGTCGCACCCAGTCCACAATGGCCTGTACCTTCGCTGGGTCCATCTTGAAGGAAAAAGGGGTAAGAATGTACCCTAAAAGGCCACTTCTTGAACACCAAAGATACACTTCTCTTTTTTAACAAATAATTTGTTTTCACGTAAAACCTCCATCACTAGCCTGGTGTGGGATACGTGACTCTCCCAGTCAGCAGAGAAAATCAGGATGTCGTCGATATAGACAATCATAAATCTACCAATCAAAGGTCTAAAAATGTCATTGACGAAATTTTGGAATACCGCAGGAGCATTACTTAACCCGAAGGGCATTACTAGGTACTCATAATGACCCTCCGGGGTATTAAAAGCAGTTTTCCATTCGTCCCCCTCCCGGATTCTGATCAGGTTGTATGCCCCTTTCAGATCCAGTTTAGTAAACCAGCAGGCCCCCTGGACCTGATTCAACAAGTCAGGAATAAGGGGCAGCGGGTACCTGTTTTTAACAGTAATTTTATTGAGTTCCCTGTAATCAATACAGGGCCTCAATCCTCCATCCTTTTTGCCAACAAAGAAAAATCCTGCCCCCATGGGAGAAACTGAAGACCGGATGTGACCCTTGGCCAGACTCTCTTTGAGATAATCCCTCATGGACTGACGCTCTGGAGTAGAGAGATTATAGATACGGCCCTTGGGATACTTGGACCCCTCAATAATGTCGATGGCACAATCATATTGCCGGTGAGGGGGGAGGAACTCAGTCTCGGACATGGAAAAAACGTCCGAAAAATCACAGATATACTCAGGCAATGTAAGAGACTCAGTGGTACCTCCCAACTGCAATACGGATTTGTAACATTTGTCACAATTAGGACCCCATTTCTCCAATTCACCTGTCGACCAATTGATCACAGGGTTGTGGTCCTGTAACCAAGGTAAGCCAAGAACTAGGTCGGCAGGTAAATTTTTTAAAACCCAAAAAATACACTTTTCGGAATGAGAAATCCCAACAGTCAGGGTCACACTAGGAGTACAAAACTCAACCCTCCATTATTCAAGGGGGTGGAGTCAATAGCGATAATTTGGATCACCTCACTTAGAGGAACCATTGGTATACCCACAGACTGCACAAAGTCAAAATCAATAAAATTAGCAGCAGAACCAGAATCGACAAACGCTTTACCAGACCCCCTGAATTGATTGTATGCAATGGAAATAGGTACTAAAATTTTCTTCCTTACCACCGCTGGGGTTACCTTACTTCCCACAGAAGATTTCTTAGAGGGTGGAAGTTTCGGACATTGCTGGAGCCAGTGGTTCATTTCACCGCAGTAGAAACAGGCTCCCTTCAAGCGTCTCTGGTCTCTCAAAGTTCCTCCCAACTGCATGGGCTCCTCCGGGACCCTGGTAGGAGGTGGACTCAGAAGAGGGGTTTCAGGCATGACAACAACTTGAGAAGTACTTGATCGTTCCCTCCGTCTCTCTCTTACCCGCCGATCCAGTTTAATAGCTAACGTCATGGTCGCCTCTAGGGTGTCAGGAGTAGGATAACTGACTAATAAATCCTTAAGATCGTCAGACAGCCCCACCCTAAACTGGCTTCTCAAAGCTGGGTCATTCCATCCAGAGGAAACACACCACTTTCTAAACTCAGCACAGTAATCCTCAACTGGACGGTTACCCTGCCGAATGTCTCTGAGCTGAGTCTCAGCTACAGCAGCCAAGTCAGGCTCCTCATATAATAGGCCTAAGGCCTGAAAAAATGCATCCACAGTCTGCAGGCTGGGGGAGTCAGGGGGTAACGAAAAGGCCCACTCCTGTGGATCACCTTGCAGCAAGGAAATAATGATTCCTACTCGCTGCTGCTCGGAACCCGAGGAGTGTGGACGTAAACGAAAATACAACCTCATGCTCTCCTTAAAGGAACGGAAAGTTTTCCGGTCCCCAAAAAATCGATCCGGCAACTTAACATGGGGTTCTAAAATAGGATTAGCTGTGGAGGGAGTGGCTACTGGTGTAGTTTGTAGCCGCTCCTGATGTTGGAGTCTCTCGGCCAGGTTCTGGATCATATGCGCCATGCCCTGCACCTGGTCCGTGAGAACCCGCAACGGCTCCATATGGTACGGCCTGTGATTCTGTCACGACAGGGGGGAACACAAGGGAGAGTGAGCCCTGTCCTGAACCCCACCTCTTTCCCTGCCTACTTACAGTAGGAGCCCTAGGCGGCAACACCGTAACTTGGAGACGTTCCCTGTACTACGTAAGTGCAAGGCAGGGAAGGGAACACAGGGATAGACACAAACGGACGGAACAAACACAATATAAGAAAGGTAAACAAGCCGGGTCAAATACAGGAGATCGCGTCAAATACCAGGGGGTCAAGAGAAGAGTAGTCTAAGTCCAAAATCCGAGTCAGAGTCCAAATAGCAAGATCAATATGGCAAGGTAACAAGCACTGGTCAAAGGTAGAACTAATCACAGGCACTTGAGTGAGGCAGTTGCCATCTTTAAATAGCCCGCCCAGGATCATGTGATGTGGCCAGCATCACATGACCTGAGGTGGAGCAAGCTGTCAAAACAAAGCAAAGTAGCCATGTGGTGTGATCAGCACCACATGGCTACACCCAAACAGAGAATTAACTGATGAAGTGCTGGCTGACCAGACCAGCACTTCAATTCCCTACTGCTCGTCTCTAGGGGGTGGAGAGGTCCGGCGATGCCATGCAGAGGGAGCGCGACACCGACCTCCCATGACACCCAGACACACTAGGCGGGAACAAGCAGATTCAGACAAAGTTTTAGAAACAGGCTTGAGACTTCATAAGCAAATATTGCTTTACAGAAGCAGACATTTTTGCACAGAGGCAGACATTGTTACACAGTCAGGGTCTGACCACACACTATAGACAGAACTTACAGAGCTCAGAAACTAAATAGGAAGGGAAGTTCTCAAAAATTTGGTTCAATTGCTTTACCGAATTTCACAAAGAAATTCTCTTTGTGATGAATTACTTCGTCATGATGCGCATTTATTTGTGAGCAGCGGGTGCAGTGCCGGGGTACAACAATTGTAACGTCCCCCGTCATTGAAACCCTCAGATTCCACAATCAGCCTCTGTGATGAGCATTGAGGGCTGTTAGGGGTTAGTCTGTTAAAAAAAATTAAAATACTCATCTTGTCCATTTCATTGTGAACAGTCTGCCACAGCCATCTTGATTGAAGATCCAGAGCGAAATCTCATGCAGTGGGTGATATGTCATTGCGCACAAGACTTTGCTTGGGATTTTCAATCAAGATGGCTGCAGTAGACTCTTCACGCCCAAATAGATGAGGGGAGTATGATTTCTTTTACCACCATTTTAGGGAAAAATTATTTGTTACCACGAAGCATGAGGAAATTCCGCTGTGAATCAAATTTTTTCCTGAAATTTGGATCGAAGTCCACTTCATGAACTTTGATTCTCTCAACATTAGTTTTGACCCCACATATTTCTCATACACTTTATTAACATTGGATCATAAAAATGAAAAGTTCTATTTTTTTAGTAGTAAGTTGCTTTAACCCAAATTTTCATAGAATGTAAAGATGATCAATGAGTCATGAATGGGTCAGGATTTTGTACAAATGCCATCTGTTTGCATCCGAATGGAAAACTCACTTATGTGAAAGAGGCCTAACAAGAACTTTTTACAAAAAATTCAATATGTCAGATAACTATCTTTGTTAGTGTTTTATGGTCTATTTTACCACAAAAAGTTGAATAATGCCTGAAATCTATCATTTTGAATGGCAACAGTTACTAGTATATGGCTCACCATACAGCAGATATTACTTTCTAGAGCTCCTCTAGTAGTTAGTGGATCTAGCTTCATACCAAAATTAAATACAATATTCCATAATATCCACTAGAAGCAAGCATGTTGTACTCTAATGTCAAGTAAAATACCTTTTATTCTGTATGTATAGTCTCCATATAGTATGGCTGTCAAGAAAAGTTTAATTGAGTAGTCTACTCGAAGAGCATAAATAACCCCTAACTTCGTTACAATAAGTAGGATTGGACATCACACATTTATCTGTTTTTGTTAAACCCTTACTGAACTTGACACCATAAGTGTAACTCTGCTCAAAACATCCTACTCTTTCCTCATATCATTAATAACGACTGCAGGCAGTATTATTCCCCATGGTATTTACAGTCATCACATTATCTTTTCACGAGCTTCTCCTTTAGGAAGTTGTAACTTCATTTGTTAATGTGAAAGTAGCAGGAATGTGTCTCCACCCCTTTCTCAGTATTTCCATGGTCTTTCTATTTCCATGCTTAGATCATATCTGTCTTCTTCTTCAGTCCTCTAGACACCAAATATCAAAGTTCTCTCAAGCCCAAACAATATTGAAGAGCAAGTGTTAAGATAAACAGAAACACAGCTGTCACTTTATAATATACACTACTGCTCCTGGCTTTGCACTTTAAAATAACAGAATAACTAATGACGAATCGCTTCTGTACAAGTAATCTAAACAACAAGATCACCTTACAAGACATTAAAGAGCTGGCATGAGGATTAACCTTCTGTAAAATGAACAAAAGACAGTCAATCAACCTAATACAAAGCTACTCTTTTGACTTGCAGCCTGTCTTTGGATATTTCCAATACATATTTTAGAGCTGCAGGTTAAAGCATGGAAGAGAGAACAGTAAGTGCAGCCTGGGATGAAACAAAAACTGGATTTTCAACTAGCTTCTTCAGATCTCCATTAAAGGGAACCTGTTACTTGAGTTTATGTGGTTCAACCACTGACATCTCACCATAGTTCTTGTGAACAAATCCATTCTTCCATTTTACTATTTGGCAAACAAGTTATATAGTCGCTGCAGCCACTCACCAATAGTCAACTGGATGGTGCTGGATCGGTGACTAAGCGCCTTTATTGTTAGCACACCCAAACCGCTTTGATTGTTTTCCCACTTGGTATGTGAAATAAGTGCTAGCTCTGATGAACGAGACATTAATCGAGGGAGAGTTGGAGTGGTAACAGTGAGAAATTATTATGCATAAAAGTGTTCTTTTTTTCTCGGTTTCAAAACTATGTGTGTATGGTAGTCTGGTACATACTATAGAAAGTTTATCATACTTGCTGTTTGGCTCACAAGGAGTCATAGATCTTCTATTTCCTGCAACAAGGTAGTATTCATTAATAAAGTCATTACCTATATTTGTCTATGATGACAGCTGACAAGGAGCTCCAAAGAATGAAGACATCCTATAACTATTACTAATTCTACCTGTTTTTTTTGTAATAGGGCCCATACAAAAAAAAAAAAAATTGGTTCTCTCCTGGTGTGGTTTCATACTGATCTAACGCCCAATACCAGGACAGGAGGACTTAATGCTAGTTCTGAGCTTTCCATTGTAGAAGAAAATGGATGATATGAAACTAGGGAGAATGTATCAATGACTTGTAAAGAATGGAATGGGTTTATTAGTAATGGATCCCCAAAGTTAATGCTCTTGTTAACAAGAACTAATGGAATCATTTATTAAGAATGGCGATTTAGAAGCCAGTCTTAGGCCTCTTTCACACGAGCGTCACGGATTCAGTCTGGATGCGTTAAGGGTGCGTTCCGGAAAATCCGCACGCATCCGCACCAATCCGCACGCAGTTTTGACTGCGATTGCGTACGTTAGTTCCGTTTTTTCTGCGCGGGTGCGATGCATTTTGATGCGTTTTTCAAGCGCATGATAAAAAACTGAAGGTTTACAAACAACATCTCTTAGCAACCATCAGTGAATCACGCATTGCATCCGCACTTGCGTGCGCATGCAATGCGTGATTCACGCAGACCCATTCACTTCAATGGTGCCAGGGCTGCGTGAAAAACGTAGAATATAGAACATGCTGCAATTTTCACTCAACGGCGAACTGATGCGTTAAAAACATTGCTCATGTGAAAAGACCCATTGAAATTAATGAGTCAGGATTCAGTGCGGGTGCAATGCGTTCGCATCACACATTGCACCTGCGCGGAAATCTCTACCATTTATGGTAGCCTACAGCTTTATGAATATCTTGAAAGGACGTCCTTCAAATATTCAGCACTTTAACTCCCTTTATAAGATTAGAGAGACCATCAAAAATCAACATGAAATCAGCTTCTTGGGTGATCTAACCCAACAAGCAATGACAAGTATCTAAATTAATCTGAATGAATAAAGCTATTGTTGGAATTAGTGTGAAACTATAAGGCAAATGTTGGCAACACATAGTTTGATTCTTCTCTTTCCAGTAAGATGACAAGTTGGAACATGACATATATCTACTCATATTCACTTTTAGAAAGCTTTTTGCAAGATTGTTTATTTCAATTACAATGAAAAAGATAAAATACCAAAGAATAAAAGTTTGCTTCAATTTCTGTAGAAACTGGAGTATAAGTGGCCTCGGACAGACAAGCCAATGAAAGTTTTTCAGCCAGAATGTGTGTTTGGTGGAAATAGATATTTTAAATACAATAATGGTAATGGTCCAATTCTGAAAAGATTTCAACATGCACAATCCTTTGATCCTGTGGGAGATAAGCCACTACCAGAGGGATCTAACAGTGGCTTTCCACATTTTAAGTGTTACAGAAATCTAAACAAATAGTTTCCGGCCAAACAAACATCTAAGGTATATTATGGCTACCTTAACCCATGTCTTCGGTAGTGGCCAGAATATTTTCCAGCCACTGAGTAGTTATCAGAACAGCTAAAATAGTAACCAGTGATTACAAGGGGAGGTCCACTTTAAAAGAGTTCTCCAGGATTCATGTTCAGTGGGGGTCTGACTCCTGGCACCCCCGCGATCAGCTGTTTGTTAAGGCAGTGGCCCTCCGGTGAGCACCGCAGACTTTTCCTTGTAGAGTGATGTCACATTCATCTGTCACATTTGGCCTATTACAGCTCAGTTCTATTGAAGTGAATGGGCCTGGGTTGCAATACGAAGCACAGCATGTATAAAATGTAAGGCATTGTGCATGGTTAGCTGTAAGGAGGCCATGGTGCTCACCAGAGCACTGAAGCTTCTTTAAGCAGTTGATCAGTGGGAGTGCTGGGAATCGGACCACTCCTTGTCAGTTATTGATGACCTTCTCCTAAAGATAGTTCATCAATATATGAATCCCCCCCCCCAAAAAAAAAGCCCTTTAATAATGAGTGTTTCTGCGTCATATACGAGATCATCTTGTTATGCTATATTTACATAGTGTTTTCCCTTAAACTACTTCTCTTGAAATGATTTTAAATGGCCACAGTGAGAAGGACTGGTTGCCATTGCTTGCAGAGTTGACTAGCTAGGTGAGGAGGCCCTGACTCTACAACAGATGGCAAACATATGATTATACCTATGATATGCCATCATGGCTGAGCATTCTCACAGGAATGCTTACCAATGAATGTGTAGTTTATGAAAGAGTCAGTATATAGTGTGTACTGAGGCTCGTCCCTCCACTCCTCTAGGCAGATCTGCAAGTGGAGGCAACCAGTCCTGCTCACATTCTAGGACAGGTTACTGGTGGCCATTTTAAATAATTCTTGGACAATTCTTCACAATCCATAGGACCTAATTGAACCAACAGATGCAAAATAGACGTCTTATTAAAGAAGCTCTGTCACCACTTTGCAACCTATGTATTTATATACATAGGCATGTAGGTGTTGTAATCCTCTCCCCTGACATACGTTCAAATTGCAGAGCCAAGCAGCGATTCTTCCAGAAAAAGAACTTTTATAAATATGCAAATGAGGCTTCGGAGCACCGGGAGGAGTGCTCTTTCAGTCTGAGCACTGCTCCATCAACGCCCTCCCGGCTCCAAAACCCGCCCTGCAGCCTTTATCCCCACCCCTCCTGTCTCTGATGGACATCGCTAGACCATTCGGTGTAGCGCTGAAATCTCGCACCGGCGCATGCGTTGTACGCTTGCAGTGCCGAACACTGCAGGCGCGTTCAATGTATTCTGTACACGCCGTCACTTCTCTGAACCCGGAAGTGACGGCGCATTCGGAAGCTCAGCTGAGCGGAGTGTACGCAATACATTGAACGCGTACGCAATACATTGAACGCGCGTCTGAACCCGGAAGTGACGGCGCGTACACAATACATTGAACGCGTCTGCAGTGTTCGGCACTGCAAGCGTACAACGCATGCGCCGGCGCGAGATTTCTGCGCTAGACCGAAGGGTCTAGCGCTGTCCATCAGAGACAGGAGGGGTGAGGATAAAGGCTGCAGGGCGGGTTTTGGAGCCGGTGCTCCGAAGCCTCATTTACATATTTATAAAAGTTCTTTTTCTGGAAGAATCGCTGCTTGGCTCTGCAATTTGAAGGTATGTCTGGGGAGAGGATTACAACACCTACATGCCTATGTATATAAATACATAGGTTGCAAAGTGGTGACAGAGCCTCTTTAAATAAATTTGAATAGTATGCAATGACATACTCTTTTCCAGCTGTAATGAAAAGTATGGTTGACTGAGATTTTTAGGAAAGGTATCTTGCAAAGAAAGACACACATTAAAAATGTCTTTAACATGAGGATCTATAGGTGATGCATGCAAATTATTGGTATGCAAAGAAAAGTGGGGATTAGTCAGCAAATCCTAATTAGAGATGAGCGAATCTATTTGCCCCTTCGTAACATAGTAACATAGTTTATAAGGCCAAAAAAAGACATCTGTCCATCCAGTTCGGCCTGTTATCCTGCAAGTTGATCCAGAGGAAGGCAAAAAAACCCTGTGAGGTAGAAGCCAATTTTCCTCACTTTAGGGGAAAAAATTCCTTCCCGACTCCAATCAGGCAATCAGAATAACTCCCTGGATCAACTACCCATCTCTAGTACCTATAACCTGTAATATTGTTACCCTCCAGAAATACATCCAGGCCCCTCTTAAACTCTTTTAGTGAACTTCTCAGTCAGAGAGTTCCATAGTCTCACTGCTCTTACCATAAAGGATCCTCTTCTATGTTTGTGAACAAACCTTCTTTCCTCCAGGCGCAGGGGATGCCCCCTCTTCACGATCACAGTCCTTGGGATAAAAGGATCATGAGAGAGATCTCTGTACTGAACCCTGCAATATATTTATACATTGTTATTAGATCTCCCCTCAGTCGTCTTTTTTCTAAATTGAATAACCCTAGTTTTGATAATCTTTCTGGGTACTGTAGTCCACCCATTCCAGTTATGACTTTAGTTGCCCTCCTCTGAACCCTCTCCAGCTCTGCTATGTCTGCCTTGTTCACAGGAGCCCAGAACTGTACACACTACTCAATGTGTGGTCTGACTAGTGATTTGTAGAGTGGCAGGACTATGTTCTCATCACAGGCATCTATGCCTCTTTTGATGCAACCCATTATCTTATTGACCTTGGCAGCAGCTGTCTGTTTCTACAGCTTAGTTTGCTGTTCACTAAAATTCCTAGGTCCTTTTCCATGTCAGTGTTACCCAGTGTTTTATCATTTAGTATGTACTGGTGACTTGCATTATTCCTTCCTATGTACATAACCTTACATTTGTCAGTGTTAAACCTCATCTGCCACTTCTCTGCCCAAGCCTCCCATCTATCCAGGTCCATCTGTAGCAGTGTACTGTCCTCTTCTGTGTTAATTTGTATATTGGTTACGAATCCTTCTTATTTCCTACTCTGAAGCAAATCCGGATTTTTTCAGATTTGCTTCGTACAGTTCTTAAATGTTCTTAAAATTTTGTATGCTAGCGCTGTGTACACATTCTTCTTGTCCCCTGGCCCCCAGAAGCGCGATAATGATGATACACCCCCTCAAGAGCGGTAAAGTGAAGATAAGCCCCCCTCAGAAGTGGGAAAAACCAGCCCGGCCCACCGGGAACTTTCTATTTTCAAGTATAGGGAGTGAAGACTCTTCCCTCATTACTTGGCCCTCCTCTCCTATTCAAGCCAGCGGTGAACAAGACAGCATGGCGCACCAACTACGTCCAAAGTGGGGAGAGATGGTGTGAGGTAGAGACCCTGAACCACCGAAGAGGACCGAAGAGATCAGAGTGGAGATCACCAGAGGTGTCCACCGTGTCGGCTGGTGCAGCGGAGGTGGATGGAGGGTCCACTCCGCCTCCCATATGGAGAACACCTTCCATGTGGCAGAATCCCATCATGCCTGCATCCATGACAGCCCATGCTCAGACCCTATGGGACTATAAGAAAGAGGTAGAGGGCTGGGTCATCCAAGTGCTTGACTATCCGAGGCCAGGAGACCCTACGCTGGAATAGCGCATAGGAACTGTCATCTGGTTTTCGGTGGAGAGAGGTAGTGGCTTCCTTGCAGACGACGACGATGGGGAGGAGTACTTTGTGTGCCGCAGGTCTGTTAAACGGCGTTACCTGCCCCAAGCCCATCACAGCCTATACAAAGGGGATCAGGTCGAACATACCCCCATGGCATCCCTGAAAGGCTCTTTTGCTACCAGGGTAACATTACTGACCAAGCCTCTGGTCCCTGCATCGCCAGCCGAGACCTGCCGTAGGATCCAGAAGCCACAGGACGCATGTGCTGCCTACAATAGATGGCAGATGGCAACCTCCATTTCAGAGAGAAACCATAGCCACAGCCGGAGCCTCTGATTCCTGGCTTGCCAGTGCCACCACCACCACAACCACAGTCCTTTCACCTTGGTCAGCTGACTACCTCATCCTTCACTTTCCAGCCCACGGTGATCCAGTACCATCTACCGTGCAGCAGCCCAGGAAGCTGGCAGTTCTTCCTTGAGTGCAGCCTTGCCTGAACCGCTGCAGCCAGAAATCCTTATCCCTGCATGTCCCGGCCGGAGGATTCGGAAAGGTGAAGGCTCAAGTGACAGCAGCGCTCACCAGTGTGACCACCCGGTCAAGTCCCAATTCAAGCAGCAGAGGGCAGTGGAGCTCAACAACGGCAGCTAGCCTGGCCTACAGAAGGCAGGAGCATTCTCTTATGTCCTTTAGTAGCAGTAGCAGCGAGGAGGACTGCAGGTCCTTCTACAATTGGCTGTCTCTGTCCGGCTGACTTATAGGACACCTCTGGACCTATGGGAGCCACAACATGGACTGCACCTGATGGGTGAGAGCTAGTTGGAACATGTTTTTTATTTATTTTGTTTTTATTGCCCCCTGTTTGACTCTCATCCAGATGTTCATGGCTTGTCAGGACTCTCCCCCATTCTGCAGAAAATTCCCAGTTGCACCTAAGTGCGCCTATTTTCCTTTTTCCCTCCTCCTCAGGTTATTTGGGAGCCCCCTTTGCAAAAAGGGTTCTCTATTTGCTGCTATTTTATATTGTCAATGCAATTTAGGATAAGTCCCAAATTGGACTTAATACTCAGTTGTCTGTGGTGTTCAAATTATGTTAAATTTCCCCCTTCATGGTAAGAGGGTGCGGCCACAGCACAAGAAATGCACGTCCAGTCGTTTCATTGCTGATCATGCATATCTCTCCTGGTTACACCCAGAGAGCTAATTTTATTAGAAATACATGTTGGTGTAATCACACCCCCCTTTGTCATCAATTTTAATATATCCAATCACAATCATACAAGTATACATGTAACATCAAATCAAATCAAAAGAATGATGATGGTAGCCACCCAATGCTAATGAGGACACGTACACATTACTTCATCTATCTGGGAAATTCCATATGCATATTTCAACTTCTGCTAAGTTCCTGTTTTCCTATAGACATATCAAGTGATTATGAGTCATTTTTATTTTTAAGCATATGTGACATCTAATGGAGATTAGAGATTATAAGATATAAGAGATATGGATATAAGGAGATGGAGACCACCTGCTAATGAAATATAACCCTAGCACAATTGTGTTCACCAACTAACTAAATTTCTTTAACAAGAAATTTGTAAAAAGTAATGTGGATTACACATTACCTGTTTGGATTACAAAATTACCTTACATGGATTACAATTGAATTTTGGACTATGTGTTCCAGTGTTTTATGCCAAGCAGCCAAGAAAAGAGACTCAAACATATATCTGAGCCTATTATGCTTACAAATGTGAAATTGATTGCACTAAAATGTTTACATAATTAAGTCTTTGCTGTATTTTAGCAATAATGTTTTTATAGGTTCAGCAACGTTCAAGCACTTTAGCCCATTGTGTGTATTCTTTTTCAGGTACTGCAATGTGTCCTATTATACACTTATTGTATGGTGTTTTTAGTAAATTATGGACATAGCCAGATAGCTAGCACCTTACTTTTCTAGCTCATATGGACTGCCTCTGAGGACTGTATGCCGCGGCCTAGCATCTTGCGTGTGTGCGTATGACGCAATTGTGAAACAATAGTATGCTAAGGAATCGTACGTGCTTTGTACACTAATGCTTACGTATTCAGTTCAGTAGCGTACTTTTAACAACTATTAGACTGTATGTTTGTAATTTGTGCAGGAATGTTCGCAGAACGATTATTTTTTAACGCAACTTCGACCGAATAAATTCATATCAAGAACTAATCTTGTTATAAATTTGTTGATTATTCGCCAGAGGGAATTTTTTAAGATTCGCTCATCTCTAATCCTAATGCACAGGTGTACGTTGCCATGGCTGAAAGCACGAAAGCAAAAACAAAGACAATGCAACATCACTCTGCAAACACAATAGCAAAGTAAATACAACAGTGCCATACTCACAATAGACAATGTACTGATGCTAATGTTACATTACGTTATGGTATACAGTTGCATATGTTGATATTTTCTTTCCTGTGTAAACATAAAACATGAACATACCCATTAAATAAATGACAATTAGCTAATTAGATGTGTATGTAGGTGATGTTGGGGGAAAGAAGAATCGGGGATGCTGAATTTTACATGCCCAATGCTTTTGTTCTCAGGGGAGATAACCTACAGCCAGATGTGTCTTGCAGGAGCCCCCCCCCCACACACACACAGAAAACATGCATGCTCAGGTGAGCTATACATGCATGTCTATGGAGGAGTTTAAAGGAATAGCTATTGAAAGTATATGGACACTTCTAGGACTTATTGACTATTGTGAAATATTTATTACTGTTGAAACATCAAACATTACATAATAATTTTCTGGACGCGAATCTTCTCAAGAATGAACCATTGCCCCTTTAACATCTAAATATTTAACCAGTTCATCATAGTGTATTCCATGGAGTTCATCATTTGACAAATCATCTTGGCCAGGATTAAATGACATACTGTATTTTTTAGGAAATAGATTTGAATACTATAAGGAACAAGCACAGGTATTAGTATAATATTTGTAATAATACTCATGCATCCCTAGGGACCACAAAAAAATCACAATCTAATACGTTCCTAAGCATTGCAATCTTGGACATTCCTGTCCATTTCCTGGGGTTTACACAACTAGAAGTTTCTGGATGGGATTTAAAGTAATGCACACATTTATCTGGAAGGAATTCAAGGATTAGTGATTAAGCATATGGCCTAGGGAATGCTTCCTGTACTGTTTGAAAACTTACGATGACAAATGCAGTAAGAATGATCCTAAGAACAAGAGTTGATAAGAAATTGTTCTATTAGGCCATAGGACTTAGAAAATATCCAGAATATATCAAACAAGTACTTGAAGAATTTATTTCAATCTAGACGAATGTTTCAAAGAACCCCTGGGCTATAAATATGTTGATTTAGTAACATATAGATATTTTAATATTCAGGTTCAAAAATATGTAATAGAATAAAATGACATATAGATATCTATTAGATAGATAGATAGATAGATAGATAGATAGATAGATAGATAATAGATTTATAGATATATAACTAGGGAGATAGGTAAATAGATAGAAGATAGATAGATAGATAGATAGATAGATAGATAGATACAATGGTCAACGGTTATTCTAAGCTGAATGTCCCTGCACTCGTCAGATCGCAGAAGATACACAGCTTCAGGCCAGGCAAGTACCAGCTTGGGAGACTGGTTGGGAATCCCTGGTTCCGTTGACTTCAAAGGCTGGGGAAGACCCGGTGGTCATGGTACACGTTGGCACCAATGACAAAGTCAGGGGGAGATGGAAGGTCCTTAAAAATGATTTTAGGGAACTAAGTGAGAAGCTAAAGTCCAGGACCTCCAAGGTAGTGTATTCAGAAATACTACCAGTGCCACGAGCGTCACTAGAGAGACAACGGGAGATTAGGGCGTTAAATAAGTGGCTCAGAGGCTGGTGCAGGAAGGAAGGGTTTGGGTTCATGGAGAACTGGGCCAACTTCTCTGTCGGCTACAGACTCTACAGTAGGGACGGGCTGCACCTTAATGGGGAGGGTGCAACTGCCCTGGGGGAAATGGTTAGACGGCTGGAGGAGCTTTTAAACTAGGATCTGGGGGGAGGGTGGGTGCCCATACTAATAAGGGGGTAGATAGTGTAGATAGAGAGTGGGTCATAGGAAGGAAAAGTGGGGGGTTAGTGGGGGCTGGGGTTAGTAAGGAATGTAGGGAGAAGACTGTGCAAAACAACAACCGAAGTAACCCAAGAACCCCGGATATTCATATCATAAGTAATAGTAAATTGACAAACGGGGTAAAAAATATACATAGACCTCCTATTGTATGTACACTAATGCCAGAAGCCTAACTAATAAAATTTGTGAACTGGAATTAGTGATGTGTGAGGAGGACTATGACATAGTGGGAATAACTGAGACATGGCTGGATGATAGCTATGACTGGGCAGTTAATGTACAGGGTTACAATCTTTTTAGAAAGGATCGTCAAAACTGGCGAGGGGGAGGGGTCTGCCTTTATGTAAAGTCCTCTCTAAAGCCCACAATCCGGGAAGATATAAGTATATAAGTAAGGGACATGAAGATGTGGAGTCACTGTGGGTAGAAATAAATGGAGCCAAAAACAATAATAAAATACTAATAGGAGTTTATTATAAACCACCTAATATATCAGAGGCCACAGAAAATCGACTTCTAAATGAAATAGACGAGGCGGCAAATCATCATGAGGTCATTATTATGGGGGATTTCAACTACCCAGATATAGACTGGGAAACTGAAACCTGTACATCTCATAAAGGAAACAGGTTCTTGGAAATAACCAAAGACAATTACCTTTCCCAACTGGTTCAGGACCCGACTAGAGGGACGGCCCTACTGGACTTAGTATTAACCAATAGACCTGACAGAACAACAGATGTGCAGGTTGGGGGACACCTGGGTAACAGTGACCATAAAATAATAACCTTTAAATTGTCATTAAAAAAAAGCATTTCTTCAGGGAGGAACAAAAATACCAAACTTCAAAAATGCTAAATTTAGCCATCTAAGAGAGGCCATAGGTCTAACTAACTGGGACAAAATCCTCGAAAATAAAAATACAGCCACAAAATGGGATATTTTTAAAAGCATCCTAATATCTAATTGTGAGAGGTACATACCGTATAGGAATAAAATGATAAGAAACAAGAAAAAACCAATGTGGATAAATAGAACTGTAAAAAAAGCAATAAATGACAAAAAGAAAGCATTTAAATCACTAAAACAGGAGGGGAGCGAGGAAGCATTGAAAAACTATAAGGAAAAAAATAGAATTTGTAAAAGACAAATAAAAGCAGCTAAACTAGAGACTGAAAGACTAATTGCTAAAAAGAGTAAAACTAACCCTAAAATGTTCTTCAATTATATAAATACTAAAAAGTATAAATCTGAAGGTGTCGGCCCCTTACAGAGTAATGAGGGGGGAGTAGCAGAGAGCGATGAGGAGAAAGCAAAACTCTTAAATATTTTTTTCTCCACTGTATTCACTGAGGAAAATAAACTGTCAGATGAAATGCAGAATATAAAAGTGAATTCCCCTTTAAAAGTGTCCTGTCTGACCCAGGAAGAAGTACTGGGGCGTCTTAAAAAATTAAAATAGACAAATCGCCAGGACCGGATGGCATACACCCACGTATCCTAAGAGAATTAAGTAATGTCATTGCCAGACCCTTATACTTAATATTTAAGGACTCTATACTGACAGGGAATGTTCCACAGGATTGGCGCATAGCAAATGTGGTGCCAATATTCAAAAAGGGTCCAAAAACAGAGCCCGGGAACTATAGGCCGGTAAGTTTAACATCTGTAGTGGGTAAACTGTTTGAAGGTTTTCTAAGAGATGCTATCTTGGAGTACCTACATGAAAATAAGCAAATAACTCCATATCAGCATGGCTTCATGAGGGATCGGTCGTGTCAAACCAATTTAATCAGTTTCTATGAGGAGGTAAGTTCTAGACTTGACCGCGGGGAATCAATGGATGTCGTATATCTGGACTTCTCCAAAGCATTTGACACTGTACCACATAAAAGGTTAGTATATAAAATGAGAATGCTTGGCCTTGGAGAAAATGTCTGTATGTGGGTAAGTAAATGGCTCAGTGATAGAAAACAGAGGGTGGTTATTAATGGTACATACTCAGATTGGGTCACTGTAACTAGTGGGGTACCACAGGGGTCAGTATTGGGCACTATTCTCTTCAATATATTTATTAATGATCTTGTAGAAGGCTTGCACAGTAAAATATCATTTTTTGCAGATGACACTAAACTGTGTAAAGTAATTAACACAGAAGAGGACAATACACTGCTACAGATGGATCTGGATAGACTGGAGGCTTGGGCAGAGAAGTGGCAGATGAGGTTTAACACTGACAAATGTAAGGTTATGCATATGGGAAGGAATAATGCAAGTCACCAGTACATACTAAATGGTAAAACATTGGATAACTCTGACATGGAAAAGGACCTAGGAATTTTAGTGAACAGCAATCTAAGCTGCAGAAACCAGTGTCAGACAGCTGCTGCCAAGGCCAATAAGATAATGGGTTGCATCAAAAGGGGCCTAGATGCCCATGATGAGAACATAGTCCTGCCACTTTACAAATCACTAGTCAGACCGCACATGGAGTACTGTGTACAGTTCTGGGCTCCTGTGAACAAGGCAGACATAGCAGAGCTGGAGAGGGTTCAGAGGAGGGCAACTAAAGTCATAGCTGGAATGGGTGGACTACAGTACCCAGAAAGATTATCAAAATTAGGGTTATTCACTTTAGAAAAAAGACGACTGAGGGGAGATCTAATAACTATGTATAAATATATCAGGGGTCAGTACAGAGATCTCTCCCATGATCTCTTTATCCCAAGGACAGTGACCATGACGAGGGGACATCCTCTGCGCCTGGAGGAAAGAAGGTTTGTTCACAAAAAATAGAAGATGATTCTTTACGGTAAGAGCAGTGAGACTATGGAACTCTCTGCCTGAGGAGGTGGTGATGGTAAGTTCACTAAAAGAGTTCAAGAGGGGCCTGGATGTATTTCTGGAGGGTAATAATATTACAGGTTATAGTTACTAGAGAGGGGTCGTTGATCCAGGGAGTAATTCTGATTGCCTGATTGGAGTCGGGAAGGAATTTTTTCCCCTAAAGTGAGGAAAATTGGCTTCTACCGCACAGGGGTTTTTTGCCTTCCTCTGGATCAACTTGTAGGAAAACAGGTCGAACTGGATGGACAGATGTCTTTTTTTCGGCCTTATAAACTATGTTACTATGTTACTATGTTACTAGATAGATAGATAGATAGATAGATAGATAGATAGATAGATACTTAAAATGTAAAAAGAAACCCTCCACTAAAAATAAGTTGATTTAGAAATATACATATTTTTATATTCTGTTCAAAAATATGTAAAATATAAATAGATAGATAGATAGATAGATAGATAGACAGATAGATGCAAAAATCTGGGAGAAAGCAAGGACTGTAATAAAATAACAATATAAAAAAACAGACAAACAAACAAACAAAAAGCAATTATTTATCTAGAAAATCCTTTGCAATTCCAACCCTGTGGTTCCTGACAGTCTCCGTTGCGGATCTGCAGTGATGACCGCTGTAGGCTGATTGGTCACATGTAGTCAAAATGTCATTACTGCAGGACAGCTACAGAATCCAGCAGGAACTTAGTTGGAACAGTAGGGAGGTTTCAGTTGACAAATGCTTTTTTTTATTTTATCATATCCCCTGCTTTCTGCCAGATTTCCATTATGCCCCTTTAATTGACTGTATATCAAATAGTTCCTTCATGGTATAGTTCAGTTACTTGTAAATCCGCTGCACAATCAAATAAAACTTGCTGTATTTGCTGTTACAAACAGACTTGCAATGACAAGGTGCAGGCCGTTTGGTGTTTTGACAGTATAATTCGAGACGTTTTTACCTCGCTTTTCTCCGTATCATTGTCCAGTCTAAATTTACCGTAACCTATTTATTACAGTGGTTGCACGATGTTCTGAACAAAGCATAAACATTGTATTATCAGATTTGGGAATGATGCATTGGTTAAGATGCCCATTTTGAATATAACCTGTCGCAACAACTACTGACCACATCCTGGCTTAACATAATGTGGTGTTCCTAACATAAATATATCTGCTGGGACCTCGAAATAGAAAGATATAAGCTGTGCCATCCTCTCCAGCCAAGAGGCCTATGCAATTGTTTGAAATACAAACTGGACATTTTAGTGAATGAAATTAAAGAGAAAACCGGATGCAAATTTCCACTGTATAGTAAATTACTCATTTGGTGGTAATATATGTTTGCCTTCCTTTTTTATATATTATGCATTGCTGTATATTAAAGGGATTTTCTGACATTAACAGATACGCTCAGGTAATGGCTTACTTCATATGCATGTTCCCCATGCTTTTGGTTTTTTTTGGACTCTCCTGACCATGCAAATAAGGAATTCTTGTTTGTTTCCATCCTGTAGGTAGCACTTCCTGTTGTTGTATCCAACCAAACCCATGATGCACTTCTCCTTTCTCTGCTACAGCTCCAGCACCCAGCTAGTTTATAGCTCCTAACACCCAGCTAGTTTCATAGACATATCCCGATCAATGCCCCTAACAACACCCAGCTAGTTTATAGCTCCTCCCACCCAGCTAGTTCCATAGACATTTCCCGATCAATGTCTCGCCCATGGACACAACATCACAGGAAATAAGATAGAGCTGCATGGTCATGTGACCACAGCCCAGAAAGGTAGATAGAAGCAATAAAGATAAAAGATAAATAGTACAAAATTACAGTGACCTTCATAAAGGATTATTTCAAAGGATGTTGATTCAAACTGGAAAATCCCCAAATAATATTCAATCATGATAATTTTATCTAGGGATCAGCGAATCGACTTCGGATGCTTCCTGAGTTCAATAAAAAGGTTTTTTACAGTAGAAATTAATTTCAAAAGCTATTACACGGAGTCTTGCGAGACTTTGCAAAGTAATAACTTCAGCTCATAAGAGCCAATACATTATAATACTGTACAAAGTGCCCACTCCGTACAGTATTAAAACAAAGTTTTATGCAAAACGGGTTCGGATGAAGCATCCAAAGTTGATTCTCTCATCCCTAATTATATCATAGGAACATTTATATTAAGGAATTTTCTGGTTTAATAGATGTAAAGTTTACTATATTTTTTATACTTTTTGTATAAAATTCTCAATACAAAGATCTCCATGTGTCAAGATGGAAGCAGGAAATAGA
>ONZH01006986.1:0-119747 GCA_900303285.1 Rhinella marina | reverse complement strand
CGTCTGAGAGACCGTGACCGAGGTAGGCCCCGCAATCCTCGGTGTGGGCAGTACATGAGCGGCCCCAGGGTCATTCTCGGTCCCAGCCTCCACCAAGTTAACCCAATGTGCCGTCAGTGAGATATAGTGTCCCTACCCGGCAGCACTTGTCCACGTGTCCGTGGTTAGGTGGACCTTCTCAGAAACAGCGTTGGTCAGGGCACGGATGATGTTCTGTGACACGTGCTGGTGTAGGGCTGGGACGGCACATCGGGAAAAATAGTAGCGGCTGGGGACCGAATACCGAGGGGCAGCCACCGCCATGAGATTGCGAAAGGCCTTGGTCTCTACCAGCCTATAGGTCAGCATCTCCAGGCTAAGCAATTTGGAGATGTGGACGTTGAGGGCTTGGGCATGTGGGTGGGTGGAACTGTATTTCCTCTTGCGCTCCAGCATCTGCTGTAAAGACAGCTGAACGCTGCGCTGGGACACATTGGTGGACACTGTGGAGGATCGTGGAGGCGAAGGTGTGGTTTTCCGGCGGGAGGCGCTCGTGCCGGGGTCCTGGGCAGGGGGTTGACTAGCAGAGGCAGCGAGTGACGCAGGGGGTTGACTAGCAGAGGCAGCGAGTGACACAGGGGAAGGAGCAGTGGTGTGACCCGCAGGAGGTGGTGAACGGCCTTGGTTCCATTGAGTAGGGTGTTTAGCACTCATATGCCTGCGCATGCTGGTGGTGGTTAGGCTAGTAGTGGTGGCACCCCTGCTGATCCTGGTGTGGCACAGTTTGCACACCACAGTCCGTCGGTCATCCTCACTTTCTTTAAAGAACCTCCAGACTTGCGAACATCTAGGCCTCGCCACGGTAGCTTCACTACGTGAAACAGTTGCTGCTGATGCACCAGCTCTGGCCCTGCTTCTCCCTCTGGCCACACCACTGCCTCTTACAACCTGTTCTGGTTCAGCACTCGCCTCCGCCTCAGAAGCACTGTCTTCACTCGGCTTATCAACCCAGCTTGGGTCAGTCACCTCGTCATCCTCCGATTCCTCAGTCTGCTCCCCCCTCGGACTTCCTGCCCTGACAACAACTTCACCACTGTCTGACAACCGTGTATCCTCATCGTCCGACACCTCTTTACAAACTTCTTCCACTAACTCAACATTGTCATCATCATCATCATCATCATCACCCACAGACTGCGACAGTTGGAAAACTTGGGCATCGGGAACGAGGTCAGCAGCAACCTGAGAAGTGGTTTGTGACTCTGGGAAGGGTCCAGAAAACAGTTCCTGAGAGTATGCCGGATCGCATTCCAAATTTTCCTGGGAGGGGGCAGACTGGGGGGAAGGAGGTTTAGGTGGAGGAGCCAGAGGATGGACTGCGTGGAAGACTGACTGGTGGACAAATTACTTGAAGCATTGTCCGCAATCCACGACATCAGCTGTTCGCACTGTTGTGGTTTCAACAGTCCTCTACCACGTGTCCCTGTAAGTTGAGACATGAAGCTAGGGAGTGTAGCTCTGCGGCGTTCCCCTGCTCCCTCATCAGCAGGTACTGTCTCACCCTGCCCAGGACCATGGCCTCTGCCCCCTGCAGTAATTGAATGCCCACGCCCACGTTCACGCCCTCGTCCTCGACCCTTAGCCCTGGGGTTCAACATTTTCTGTATATAAGTGTATTATATAAAAAATTAAAAATAAATGGGCCTGCTGTACTGAAACCCACAAACTTGTTCAGTCTGGTTTAATTAAGTGACGTAAAGAAAGTGTCACCTGGACAGAAAATACGGATTGGAGTGTGTGTACTGAACTGTGACAGACAGAATGGTTCCACGCAGCTGTGTGAAATGGATTTGTATCACTGAACTCAAACAACTAAAAAAACAATTTTTTTATATATTTTTTTTGTAGTTTTGTTTTTTTGGGAACATGACGTGCAGAAACTATCGTAGACCTAACTGACACCCTACTGACGGTGGCTATTTTGACTGCGACCCAGAAAAATGTCGCACAGAGATTTTTGTGATCAAGCTATATACGTGAGAGCAAAAGACCCGGTTGGATTACGTGATGTACAGAAAGTGTCACCTGGACAGAAAATACGGATTGGAGTGTGTACTGAACTGTGACACACAGAATGGTTCCACACTGCTGTGTGCAATGGATTTGTATCACTGAGATATAACAATTAAAAAAAAAAAGCGGGTTATATATGGCGATAGCTGCACTACTAGTGCAAGCCAGCCAAGCTAGGAGACAAAAAAAAATTTCTTGTAGCCCTTAGAAGGGCTGTTGGGTTCTTTGTGGGTGATTCCTGCCTAACAGAGAACTAAATTCAGGCCCTAACACTGTCCCTGAAAAGCAGCAGCTCTATCCCTAACGACATCCAGACGGCATCTGAGCCGAGCACCGCGGCCAGTCACTAGTATATTCCAGGGTCACCTGATCAGGCCAGCCAACCCCTGCTATCGACATGTAAGGGCCCCACGTGATGCTGGGTGTACCGCAGAGTCTCCTGGCTTGTGATTGGCTCATTTCCTTGAGCATGGCGAGATACTCGTCCGAGCAGCGAGCACTTCCGAGTACCCTAATACTCGAACGAGCACCAAGCTCGGACGAGTATGCTCGCTCATCTCTAGAGGCAACTGCAGGCCCTGACAATAATGATCTGGAATTTTCTCCTTTGACAGCAGAATTAACGGTGGAGGAGGTTAAAGTGGCCATTGATCAGTTACATCTGAAGAAAGCACCAGGTCCAGACGGTATTACCGCAGAATTTTTTAAGAAGTTCAGAGACCACTTAGCCCCAATCCTCGTGGACGTGTACAAAAATTGTCTAGAAAATCACCTGATGCCTCCGTCCATGAGGGTGTCCTCGTTAATTCTGTTGTCTAAAGGTAAGGAGCCTAGTGAGATCAAGAACTGGAGGCCGATTGCCCTCTTGAATGTCGACAGGAAGATTCTGGCAAAAATTCTGTTCTCTAGATTAGTCTGTTTGTCCCGGGCACTGTTGTCAGGCTGTCAGTTCGGCACAGTAAAAGGGCGGAACATCTCTGGAGCAGTCATCTCGATAAGGGAGATGTTTGAGAGATGTAAAGTTCTAAGGTGTGGGAGATATGTTGTAGGTCTGGACCAGGCTAAAGCCTTTGACATAGTAGACCATGAGTATCTATGGGCCACTTTGTCAAAGTACGGTATTCCGGGAAAATTTATCGATTGGCTGAAGACTTTATATTGTGAGGCGGAGAGCTTTCCTCTGATCAATGGTTGGCAAGGGGACACATTCAGGGTTGAGGCAGGGGTGAGACAAGGCTGCCCACTGAGTCCCCTCCTGTATGTGTTTGCCTTAGACCCGTTCCTGAGGTCACTGCAGGAGTGTGATTTTCAGGGGGTGCCGGTCCCCCAATGCTTGCCCCTGAGTGTTGTCGCCTACGCGGATGATGTGACTGTGGTGATATCTGAGCCTCGTGAGGTGGAGATGTTGTCTGCAGCCATCAGAAGCTACTCGGAGGCCTCAGGGTCTCTGGTCAACCTTGAGAAGAGTCAAGCTTTCTGGACACTGAATTCTGATCCAGACTTTGATCTGCCACAATTTGTGAAAGCCTCCACCTATATTAAGATCTTAGGGGTTAAATTTGGGAGGGACAATAACGCCAGGATAAATTGGGAAGAGAAATTGGAAGCCGGAAATGCAAAGGTTCAGCGATGGAAGAACTGGAGGCTGACCTATAGAGAAAGGGTTACTATGCTGAAGACTTACCTGGTCCCTGTCTTCTTATATGTGTCTGTCATTTTCCCTTTGCCAGAATCTTTCTCGGCTAGGCTCTTCAGCCTGTTCTTCCAGCTTCTTTGGGGGGAACAGGTTGAACTTGTCGCTGTCAGATAGGATGTGTCTCCTGGGATGTCAGCTGGAGGAGACCATGCAGCACTTCATAACTGAGTGCTGGGGAGGACAGCAGATATGGAAGGAAGTGTCTGAGATCTTAAAGATCCCAAGGTTACTGTCCCTGAAATATCCAGACATTATCTATGGCGTCCCATCTGCTAATGCATATATCGACATGGGTACAATGTATCTAATAATATCAGTCATTAAATATTATCATTGGCATACAAGAACCCGGGTGTCCCTACACAGTGAAGCCTTCCATCATAGTACTGCAGTCACCCAAATACTGTCCGAACTCAGGTGGATAAAATCATTAGAGATTAAGAGGGACCAGAAAAACAAAAAGTTATGGTTAAATGTATGTCTGGATTGAAATTTATGTATTTATTTATTTTTTTTTTGTCTACTCCTACCTTAGCAGATGTGGACTTTAAGTTAAAACTTACATTATATAGTTTGTAGTGAAGTGAACAATGTATGTACAATGCTGTGATTTCTGTTTTGATTTGATGGAAAATTTGTATTTATTTAATTGTATTTGTTTTGTTTTTTTACAATAAAAATTGCCTCCTATGTGCAAGAATATAACTACTATAATACTGCTCCTATGTGCAAGAATATAACTACTATATTACTGCCTCTTATGTACAAGACTATAACTACTATAATACTGCTCCAATGTACAAGAATATACAGAACAGAAAAGTACATTGTTGACTGGTAATCAATGGTTTTATTGTATAGTACAGTGTCATTATGTGAAGCAGTTAATGTTAGCAATCTGGGACTATGTGACGGCATCAAAATCACAGGGTCTTGTGAAAAGAATCAGAAATTTAATACAGCAGAAATCAAACATGGGAAAAGGGGAATGTTTGTTTTGACAGATGCTTCTCTCATTTTCAATTTCATTTTTGTGGAAACTTTTCATAGTTTGATATGAAAGTCCAGACTGAATAGCTGCAATCAGAGAGATAACAGATGAGGATTCCCTATTTAGGACCCTAATTAATTATAAAATCTTTGGACATCCAAAGATTTTATGGACAGACCAATGGTTTTAGTGGGAAATCTGTAATGCTTATTATAATACTGCTCCTATGTATAAGAATATAACTACTATAATAGTGCTCCAATGTACAAGAATATAACTACTATAATACTGCTCCTATGTACAAGAATATAACTACTATAATACTGCCTCCTATGTACAGGAATATAACTACTATAATACTGCTCCTATTTACAAGAATATAACTACTATAATACTGCTCCAATGTACAAGAATATAACTACTATAATACTGCTCCTATGTACAAGAATATAACTACTATAATACTGCTCCTATGTACAAGAATATAACTACTATAATACTGCTCCTATGTACAAGAATATAACTACTATAATACTGCTCCTATGTACAAGAATATAACTACTATAATACTGCCTCCTATGTACAAGAATATAACTACTATAATACTGCTCCTATGTACAAGAATATAGCTACTACAATACTGCTCCAATGTACAAGAATATAACTACTACAATACTGCTCCAATGTACAAGAATATAACTACTATAATACTGCTTATATGTACAAGAATATAACTACTATAATACTGCCTCCTATGTACAAGAATATAACTATTATAATACTGCCCCTATGTACAAAAATATAACTACTACAATACTGCTCCTATGTACAAGAATATAACTACTATAATACTGCTCCTATGTACAAGAATATAGCTACTATAATACTGCTCCTATGTACAAGATTATAACTACTATAATACTGCTCCTATGTACAAGAATATAACTACTATAATACTGCCCCCTATGTAGAAGATTATAACTACTATAATACTGCTGCTATGTACAAGAATATAACTAATATAATACTGCTCCTATGTACAAGAATATAACTACTATAATACTGCTCCTATGTACAAGAATATAACTACTATTATACTGCTCCTATGTACAAGAATATAACTACTATAATACTGCTCCTATGTAAAGGAATATAACTACTATAATACTGCTCCTATGTACAAGAATATAACTACTATAATACTGCCTGCTATGTACAAGAATATAACTACTGCAATACTGCTCCTATGTAGAAGAATAGAACTACTATAATACTGCTCTTATGTACAAGAATATAACTACTATAATACTGCTCCTATGTACAAGAATATAACTACTATAATACTGCTCTTACTGTATGTACAAGAATATAACAAGTATAATACTGCTCCTATGTACAAGAATAGAACTACAATAATACTGCCTCATATGTACAAGAATATAACTACTATAATACTGCTCCTATGTACAAGAATATAACTACTATAATACTGCTCCTATGTACAAGAATATAACTACTATAATACTGCCTCATATGTACAAGAACATAACTACTATAATACTGCTCCTATGTAAAAGAATATAACTACTATAATACTGCTCCTATGTAGAAGAATAGAGCTACTATAATACTGCTCTTATGTACAAGAATATAACGAGTATAATACTGCTCCTATGTAGAAGAATATAACTACTATAATACTGCTCTTACTGTATGTACAAGAATATAACGAGTATAATACTGCTCCTATGTACAAGAATAGAACTACAATAATACTGCCTCATATGTACAAGAATATAGCTACTATAATACTGCTCCTATGTACAAGATTATAACTACTATAATACTGCTCCTATGTACAAGAATATAACTACTATAATACTGCCCCCTATGTAGAAGATTATAACTACTATAATACTGCTCCTATGTACAAGAATATAACTAATATAATACTGCTCCTATGTACAAGAATATAACTACTATAATACTGCTCCTATGTACAAGAATATAACTACTATAATACTGCTCCTATGTAAAGGAATATAACTACTATAATACTGCTCCTATGTAAAGGAATATAACTACTATAATACTGCCCCTATGTACAAGAATATAACTACTACAATACTGCTCCTATGTAGAAGAATAGAACTACTATAATACTGCTCTTATGTACAAGAATATAACGAGTATAATACTGCTCCTATGTACAAGAATAGAACTAGTATAATACTGCCTCATATGTACAAGAACATAACTACTATAATACTGCTCCTATGTACAAGAATATAATTACTATAATACTGCCTCCTATGTACAAGAATATAACTACTATACTACTGCTCCTATTTACAAGAATATAACTACTATAATACTGCCTCCTATGTACAAGAATATAACTACTATAATACTGCCTCCTATTGTAAGAAATATAGATTTTAGAAATAAATTCAGCCTTATATTGCCTTATATTCGTGTGAATCAGAAACTGACACTGATATGTGGGTGTATGTGTGAATAATGTGCACTTCATTAGTGTAACATTGTTTTGTAATCTTATAATTGTGTTATAGTAACTATTGTTCTATATGTCTCTGTAATTAATATATGTTTCTTTTTGTTCCATTATCTCTCCACATATACTTATAAATGATAATAATTGCAATTTTCCGTACTGTAATTTACAGTATTACCCTCAGCCTTCAACTTAGACCCAGTAAGAGGGTGTATTATATATAGTATATATTTAATATATTATATAATCATTTCTTACACTATGTAAAATGTAACTCTTTAATGTCAAAAAGGGGATTGATCATCAGCTTTGCAATTTGGGACAAAATTTGCAAAACTGCTACACATTGTACACAAACTTCTCTTTTTTCTCCATGGTCACCGAAACCTGAAAAGTAGGCATGGTTTCTTAGGAGGACTCAAAGACTTTTAGTCATGTTTATTAATACTAAAGACTGTGCTCATTATAGATTTTATGTTATTGCATTAAGACAGTACATTTATTAAGAGGTGTGTTGCTTTCAATATGGGTCAAGGTGAGTGGGGCTTACTGTAGGGGTGTGGACTCTTGCCTTCTGTGTATCTTAGTTATAATTCTTATTGGTTCTCTCTCTTTAATTATTACTCATTAGTGTACCTTTAATTATGTACCTTTTGATGTCATGATATTCCTTTTAATGTAGTGAGTTAGTAATTGTTCTGTTAGCAATTGTTTAGATAGGCGCGTACTGCACATTGGACAGTAAGAGGGGCCATTAAGTTAATAAAGGACAAAGCTCTCAGCTCCACTGATGCCATAGATTGGGTGTCATCTGACTATTTTTTTGCTCTGTATACCATGGGATGTCTGCCCTGTACCATGTTGTTAGGGTGGTGACAAGAGCTCACCCCATTGTTGAGCCAGATAATTATTGTTTGTAACTTCTAGAACTTTAATGTCTTTTAACTATTTTTTCACAAATAGTAAATATTTTATTTCACCTAGCCAGCTTAAGCCTATTTTATTCTTGAATCTTTGAATTCACTGTAAAACACCTTCCAACTGATTGATTATAATTCACTCCAGAAACTGATGTATATTATGCTTCAACTCTAGACCATCTTCTATTTGGAATCGATTTTATTTTCTGGCGTGCAGACTGCTAGAAGATTTGACAACAAATTTGACTCATCTTACTTCAACAAGATTTTCACTAATGACATTCACCCCCCTCTTTCCATATCTAACTTTTTTAATATAACTCTCAGAAGAACAGACAGATAGACCATAAAAAGTTGCAAAGATCAAATGCATTGAAACAATGTGCATGCTGTGCTTTCTCACCGACTCTTCCTTATAATTTATGCTTGAATATTTCAAAGACACATTTTGTCTCTTTTGACCAGGCTGAAATATAGTTCTGCTTTTTTTAGACTCAAAATGTCACATTACATTTAGGCACAGACATGAATTACAAATCAACTCATAATCACCTCTCCCGCCATGCCGTCACTACCGTACTTTACATGATGAGTCTATATTAATAGAAAGGAACATTGTTCACTTGACATGACTTCTTATTTTTGTCCTCTGTGGTTCATGTTGTTTTATGGAAAAGAGTCATCCTGGATCAATGCAGCTCCTGGGTCCCAGTGCAAAATCTAACAGTGCCCTCCACCTAGCATGTGCACCAAAGAATATCCTTTAACAGTGCCCCCACCTATGGTACTATGTGTCGGAATGAATACCCTATAACAGTGCCCCCACTTAACATGTGTTCCAATTCAAATTATATAACAGTGTCTTCACTGATCATGTGTCCCAATGCTAAATCTGTAACAGTTCCCCTCACCTACCATGTGCCCCAATGCAAATCGTATAACAGTGCCTCCTCAATATGTCCCAATGCTATGTCCCATGTGCCCCAATGCAAATTGTATAACAGTGCCTCCACTTACAATATGTCCCAATGCTATGTCCCATGTGCCCTCCCCTACCATGTTCCCCAATTCAAAATCTGCAACAATGCCCCACCTACCATGTGCCCAATGCAAAATCTATCATAGTACCCCTCGCCTACCATATGCCCCAATGCAAAATCTGTAACAGTACTCCCACCTAACATGTGTCCCAAAAAATGTCCTGTTACAGTGCCCCCACCTACCATATGTCCAAATGAATATCCTGTAACAGTGCCCCACACCTGCTATGTGTCCCAATTCAAATTCTATAACAGTGCTTCACTGACTATGTGTCCCAAAGCAAAATCTGCAACAGTGCCGCCCAGCTATGTGTCCCAATGAATACCTTGTAATAGTGCTTTCCACCTACCATGTGCCCCTATGCAAATTCTATAACAGTGCCTCCACTTACAGAGTGTCCCAATGCAAAATTTGTAACAGTGCTCCCTCACCTACCATGTGCCCCAATTCAAAATCTAAAACATTGCCACACCTACCATGTGCCCAATGTAAAATCTATAATAGTGCCCCTCACCTACCATGTGCCCAATGCAAAATCTATAACAGTGCCCCACACCTACTATGTGTCCCAATTCAAATTCTATAACAGTGCCTTCACTGACCATGGTAGTGAAGGCAAAATCTGTGACAGTGCTTTCCACCTACCATGTGCCCCAATGAATACCCTGTAACAGTGCTTTCCACCTACCATGTGCCCCAATGAATACCCTGTAACAGTGCTTTCCACCTACCATGTGCCCTTATTCAAATTCTATAACAGTGCCTCCACTTACAGAGTGTCCCAATGCTAAATATGTAACAGTGCCCCCTCACCTACCATGTACCACAATTCAAAATCTGCAACAATGCCGCACCTACCTTGTGCCCAATGCAAAACCTGTAACAGTGCCCCCACTTACCATGTGCCCCAATGCAAAATCTGTAATAACGCCCCTTACCTATCATGTGCAACAGTGCAAATTCTGTAATAGTGCCCTTCACCTATCATATGCTCCAATGCAAAATTTATAACAGTGCCTCTTTACCTGCCATGTATCCCAAAACAAAATCCATAACAGTGCCCCCAACCTTGCATATGCCCTAATGCAAAATATGTTACAGTGCCCCTTTACCTACAGTACCTGTGCCCCAATGTAGAATCTGAAACAGTTCCCCCCACCTACCATGTTTGCCAAAATACAAAATCTGTAACAGTGCCCCTCACCTATCATGTCCTCCAATGTAAGATTTTGAATTGGTAAACATAGTAGGTGGGGACATTAGCTTTGGGACATATTGTAAGTGGAGACATTGATATACAATTTGCATTGGGGCACATGGTAGGTTTGGAGGGGTGAACCCGGACAACCACTTTAAGGTATAAGCATTTGAGTTAAAAGTGCCTATTCTTTTTATTGCCCAGAGCCCCATTTATGAATTTATGAATGTAATACTAGTATGACAGTAAAGACTGACACACAATGTAGAAGGAGAATAGGACTAGGGACATACAGAAAATTAAAACTAAAAAAAGAAAACAAAATAGTAGACATTCAAACTGTAGACGCTGGGGTCTTCTCAGGTGAACATCATTCCTCTGTGGTTATACGGTTTGTTACTTTCTGACCAGAAGGTAATTTAGTTATGGTAATTCTGACCCCCTAAAATAACACAGTGTTTGTATCACGCCCTACTGTGCCCGTAATTAAAAACAGTGGGAAATGTAATATGTCCTTCCCCACCAAGAGACAATCCAACCTCTCCTTATCACCTGGAGTACGGTATATTGTATCCGGTGTGAGTGACATAGTCATACGGTATTTCAGCATTGTGTGTATGTAGCCGTATTCTTCAGGCTCTAAGATATTCTTCAGGACAAGAAATGAGAAATGTTTTTTTCCTTCAATTATAAATCACCAACAGAGCTGCATACTTCATACAGGAAAGGGGATTATATACTTAAAGGGGAACTCCACTTTTGAACATTTGTGAGCAACATTTCACAGTTAAAAGATTCATAAAATGTGGAGTTTATTTGTATATACTTTGCTTTACTTATCTTGTACTGACCCTGAAAGGCATAGGGTTTTATCATACCTTCATATCTAAAGCTGAATTCAAATGTGCTTTTACTGTAGATTGGTGAATTATGGGAAGTCAGGTGACTGTTACAATGTTACTTACATATTTTGAAAGTGGGGTGGAGCTAAACCGCTGTCTGTTTCCAAGGGCAACCAGCAGCTTTCTGAAAGCAGTTATGCTAATATATGGAGAAGAAAAAACTAGAATAGCTCAAAATTGCTAAACAATCAGTGAAGCAAAGTATTTGTGAAGTTCCTCCACCAGCAGAATACTGAGTGCAGTGTGTGCTGTCCTCATCCGTATGTCTGTTCTGTGACACCCGTAAAACAATCTCCTATTCTTGTCCTCATTACAGACAAGGATAGAACTGTTGTATTATAAGTCGGAAGTTCCTTTCCGCAAAATGCGGAACACACGCAGTCGGTATCTGTGTTTTGCGGATCCGTAATTTGCAGACCACAAAATAGGCAAATTTGGGCATGAGCCCTAATACAGGATATTAATCTAGGATCAGTACAGGATAAGTAATGTGATGTATGTACACAGTGACTGCACCAGCAGAATAGTGAGTGCAGCTCTGGAGTATAATACAGGATGTAACTCAGGATCAGTACAGGATAAGTAATGTAATGTATGTAAACAGTGACTCCACCAGCAGAATAGTGAGTGCAGCTCTGGAGTATAATACAGGATGTAACTCAGGATCAGTACAGGATAAGTAATGTAATGTAAGTACACAGTGACTGCACCAGCAGAATAGTGAGTACAGCTCTGGAGTATAATACAGGATGTAACTCAGGATCAGTACAAGATAAGTAATGTATATACACAGTGACTCCACCAGCAGAATATTGAGTGCAGCTCTGGAGTATAATACAGGATGTAACTCACGATCAGTACAGGATAAGTAATGTAATGTATGTAAACAGTGACTCCACTAGCAGAATAGTGAGTGCAGCTCTGGAGTATAATACAGGATGTAACTCAGGATCAGTACAGGATAAGTAATGTAATGTATGTACACAGTGACTGCACCAGCAGAATAGTGAGTGCAGCTCTGGAGTATAATACATGATGTAACTGAGGATCAGTACAGGATAAGTAATGTATGTACACAGTGACTGCACCAGCAGAATAGTGAGTACAGCTCTGGAGTATAATACAGGATGTAACTCAGGATCAGTACAGGATAAGTAATGTATGTACACAGTGACTGCACCAGCAGAATAGTGAGTACAGCTCTGGAGTATAATACAGGATGTAACTCAGGATCAGTACAGGATAAGTAATGTATGTACACAGTGACTGCACCAGCTGAATAGTGAGTGCAGCTCTGGAGTATAATACAGGATGTAACTCAGGATCAGTACAGGATAAGTAATGTATGTACACAGTGACTGAACCAGCAGAATAGTGAGTGCAGCTCTGAAGTATAATACATGATGTAACTGAGGATCAGTACAGGATAAGTAATGTACAGTACAGACCAAAAGTTTGGACACACCTTCTCATTCAAAGAGTTTTCTGTATTTTCATGACTATGAAAATTGTAGATTCACACTGAAGGCATCAAAACTATGAATTAACACATGTAGAATTATATACTTAACAAAAAAGTGTGAAACAACTGAAAATATGTCTTATATTCTAGGTTCTTCAAAGTAGCCACCTTTTGCTTTGATTACTGCTTTGCACACTCTTGGCATTCTTTTGATGAGCTTCAAGAGGTAGTCACCTGAAATGGTATTCCAACAGTCTTGAAGGAATTCCCAGAGATGCTTAGCACTTGTTGGCCCTTTTGCCTTCACTCTGCGGTCCAGCTCACCCCAAACCATCTCGATTGGGTTCAGGTCTGGTGACTGTGGAGGCCAGGTCATCTGGCGTAGCACCCCATCACTCTCCTTCTTGGTCAAATAGCCCTTACACAGCCTGGAGGTGTGTTTAGGGTCATTGTCCTGTTGATAAATAAATGATGGTCCAACTAAACGCAAACCGAATAGAATAGTATGTCGCTGCAAGATGCTGTGGTAGACATGCTGGTTCAGTATGCCTTCAGTTTTGAATAAATCCCCAACAGTGTCACCAGCAAAGCACCCCCACACCATTACACCTCCTCCTCCATGCTTCACGGTGGGAACCAGGCATGTAGAGTCCATCCATTCACCTTTTCTGCGTCGCACAAAGACACGGTGGTTGGAACCAAAGATCTCAAATTTGGACTCATCAGACCAAAGCACAGATTTCTACTGGTCTAATGTCCATTCTTTGTGTTATTTAGCCCAAACAGTGGTTAGCAGTGGTTTCCTAGCAGCTATTTTACCATGAAGGCCTGCTGCATACAGTCTCCTCTTAACAGTTGTTGTAGAGATGTGTCTGCTGCTAGAACTCTGTGTGGCATTGACCTGGTCTCTAATCTGAGCTGCTGTTAACCTGCGATTTCTGAGGCTGGTGACTCGGAAGAACTTATCCTCCGCAGCAAAGGTGACTCTTGGTCTTCCTTTCCTGGGGCGGTCCTCATGTGAGCCAGTTTCTTTGTAGCGCTTGATGGTTTTTGTGACTGCACTTGGAGACACTTTCAAAGTTTTCCCAATTTTTCAGACTGACTGACCTTCATTTCTTAAAGTAATGATGGCCACTCGTTTTTCTTTACTTAGCTGCTTTTTTCTTGCCATAATACAAATTCTAACAGTCTATTCAGTAGGACTATCAGCTGTGTATCCACCTGACTTCTGCCCAACACAACTCATGGTCCCAACCCCATTTATAAGGCAATAAATCCCACTTATTAAACCTGACAGGGCACACCTGTGAAGTGAAAACCATTTCAGGTGACTACCTCTTGAAGCTCATCAAGAGAATGCCAAGAGTGTGCAAAGCAGTAATCAAAGCAAAAGGTGGCTACTTTGAAGAACCTAGAATATAAGACATATTTTCAGTTGTTTCACACTTTTTTGTTAAGTATATAATTCCACATGTGTTAATTCATAGTTTTGATGCCTTTAGTGTGAATCTACAATTTTCATAGTCATGAAAATACAGAAAACTCTTTGAATGAGAAGGTGTGTCCAAACTTTTGGTCTGTACTGTAATGTATGTACAAAGTCACTGCACCAGCAGAATAGTGAGTACAGCTCTGGAGTATAATACAGGATGTAACTCAGGATCAGTACAGGATAAGTAATGTAATGTATGTACACAGTGACTCCACCAGCAGAATATTGAGCGCAGCTCTGGAGTATAATACAGGATGTAACTCAGGATCAGTACAGGATAAGTAATGTATGTACACAGTGACTCCACCAGCAGAATATTGAGCGCAGCTCTGGAGTATAATACAGGATGTAACTCAGGATCACTACAGGATAAGTAATGTATGTACACAGTGACTGCACCAGCAGAATAGTGAGTACAGCTCTGGAGTATAATACAGGATGTAACACAGGATAAGTAATGTAATGTATGTACACAGTGACTGCACCAGCAGAATATTGAGCGCAGCTCTGGAGTATAATACAGGATGTAACTCAGGATCAGTACAGGATACGTAATGTAATGTATGTACACAGTGACTGCACCAGCAGAATATTGAGCGCAGCTCTGGAGTATAATACAGGATGTAACTCAGGATCAGTACAGGGTAAGTAATGTAATGTGTGATTCAGGATCAGTATAGTAAACATTATCTAATACCTCAGCTGTCTTTAAATTAATTCTATTTATGTATATCTTGTACAAGTTTTCATTTCTCTACACATTTTTGGTGTCATTTTCTTCCAATGATCAGTCATGAAGACTTCTAAAGAAGAAGCAGGATGACGCTATTTTCTACACTTGCCCTTTAACATTTCGAAAACTATTTGGACATGATGTCACCAGTGTCCAGACTTGTACCATGACTAATGGAAACACCTATCTATAATTGCATCTGCAATGGACAACTGTTATCCCAAGAGTAAGGAGAAATATGTCATTGAGATAAGTAGAAAATGTTGTAAATTCTTATAAACAGGCAGCGGCTGCCATGTCTAGACTGGCCCTCCTTGAGAAACCAATTATCTTTAGCAATGAGTCTTCTCTCTGCATTCACCTAATCCTGACCACTCTGTAGAAGAAAGTGGTTGCAGTATATGGATGATATTGTATCATCCATTGTCCATCGGGCACAGTGTAACCAGCAGTCCCCAGTCCCCAGAGGTACAGCTATAGGGGTTGTGGCAATAGTGGTCTCACCCAGACACTAGTGCCCTGTTACAGATTTTGTAGCCAAGGAGCTTCTAGTTACACCTCGATCAATCCCTTTTTTCCCCCAACTATGGCCCTTCTCTAGATGAAACAACAGGGAAAACCCATCTCTTTGGATTCCTAGGTTTCGGCACATGACCCGTTTTGCATGTAAAGGGGTTCCTTCTCAATAACCTCTCTTTGTATCGGCCATGACAGAGAAGGGGGCTGGCTGAGCTATTACTCTGAAGTAGTCAGCCAGTCCCTTCATGCCCAGTACTGGCCACGTGCCACCATAGGAAATGTTCTCCTTAGTCGAGGACAAGCAGGAAGTGGTGGTGTCGGGACCTAAGAACAGAGGACATCCAACACTGTGGGTAATTGAAATGTGGCCAAAAAATGGACACAGCTCTAATACTAGCCATACATATTAGGTTAATATCAGTAGGATCAGCTGAACAACTCATTTATATGGGGACTTCCCAACTCTCTACTGGTGGAAGATGTTAGGAGAGAGAGAAGCATCGTGGAGTTGGATTTCAACATTTCCTTCCTTTTGGTTCTCCGGAAGGTGACGTAAAAAAATCTGGAAAAAAATAGAGGTATACAAAGGTATAGGAAGACCCTGATTTACAGTGGTGTACAGCTCAGAGCACGTATAGAGATGTGTGTAGTGAGTCACTGAGGAGCTGATTCAGAGCATGAGAGTAGTAGTGGCCTAGACAAGATGTTGCGTCATGGTTTACTCCCCCAGGCTGATGCTCCCTGGAGGTTGGTAGAGTGAAAAGATAGTTTAAAGAATCGGACCAGAAAAGAATGTATTAGGGCCCATTGACACGACACACCTGGCGTGTGTTCCGAGCGTTTCCGGGCACCCCATTGAAAATGCCTATACTTGTCCGTTGTTGCGGACAAGTATAGGACATGTTCTAATTTTTTATGCACAACCGCGGCACAGAGCTGGCTCCGTGCCACGGCTGCCCGCTCTCATAGAAGTGAATGGGGCCGCATCTATTCCGCAATATTGTGAGTGGGCCCTAACAGTGTCTTTCTACTTCAATGTGCAGTTTATGGTACCAGTTAAGCAGGTATGGAAGCAGATGGGCACTATTGGGTATATGAGTCCACTCTAAGATTCAGACTCAAACTTTATCTGGCCAAGTGGTGGTATTAGGTAATGGGTGTCTGAACCATAGTCCCTCACCTTGCAGCAGTGTCTGTAGTGCAGAATTTTGCTGAACAATCTGCTGTCCTGTCGTTCAAGTGCTTTCTTGAAGCTGACTTGTGTTGGTCTCTCAGGAGCAGGAGCTCTGAAGTGTGCCTCCTCTCTGTAGCTACTCTCAAACTCCCCAAGAGGGGGAGGACCAGCCCACACTTGCCAAGAGGGGAGGAACGTTTGCCATTGACACCTCCCCTGCTGGAACATGGAACATTTCAAAACATAAAATAATTTACATTACCGAACAATACATAACAATAAAACTATTTGCAGATAGCCCCCAGGTTTGGGGTACTGCGTGTGATGCTGTCACGTGTATAAGCTTTGATGACAAGCGGCCACTTAATTCGGAAAACGGAAGAAACTTTTCCCTCATCATGAGCTTATGTAAAAACATGCAGATCACAGCTTCACGGGAGCCTATTTCGGGCTGTTGTGTTGCGCTCCTTTGTTTTTCTTGCATGTGTTATTTTTTTAAGCCTGGCATTGTTGAAGCTTTTTCGCCTTGTCTTAATTAATGAGTACGCCCCATGTGTTATTCCCTCTCTGGAAGGATTTCACTTGTAGGGAGCTGTCTGCGTACAGCGTTTCTGTTTCACCTGTAGTATATGGCCATGAGCACGGACAGTGAGAATTTAACCCATTAGTGACCAAACAATTTCCTTTCAAGAGCTAAAACTTTTTTATTTATTTATATATTTTTTTACTGTTGATGCAGCAGTTTAAAAAATAGTTTTTTTGCGGAACAAATTGTCATTGTTAATGGAACCACACATACTTTCACACTAGCGGTAGCCTTTCTGGCAGGCTGTTCCCTCGCCGGATCCGTGCTACCGCAAGTCCACCGTGCTGGCGGAAGTCTTCTCTGGCCCCATTCACTATAATGGGGAACAGCCTGCTGGAAAAGGCTACCGCTAATGTGAAAGTAGCCTTACTGATTAACTTTTTCTGGGGGTGGAAAAAAACAGCAATTCCATCACAGCGTTTTTAGGTTATAAATTTTTCAGTGTTAATTTTTCAATATAAATAATAAGATAACTTTATTCAGTCAGTACGATTACAGCAATGCCAAATACATATATTTTTTTTTCTTTTTCTGTATTATTACTTTTGCACAAAACATTTTTTTTATTTTTTTTTTAGAGAAAATGTTTTTGCTATCATGCACAATTCTATTATAGCTATGTTGCATATATTTACATAAGTTTGCAAGGACATGTTTGAGATTTGGAACAATGGCGCCACCTGTGGGTTAACAGGAGAACAGCACGTGTGAGAGATCTGAAACTTTGGGACCAGATGCTACATTCATTTGTGCAGGTACCCTAAGGGCTGGACACTGATTTACAGTGTTGCTACCTATAGGTGGCGCTAGAAGGATCTATTCTGAATACTTTCTTTTGTAGAAGGAAGGGGGAGAGTGCAATGAGAACAAGACATGAGCCAGCATTGAAGATATAGTGATATAGTCTATTATTTACATTCCTATTATGTGTGAATGTAATTAGGTCACAAAGTTTCTCCTTCATCAACAATTCCAATTGACAAAGTAGATTTATCATAATAATTTCCATCTCCATTTTTAGACAGATGCAGCATAATTCACTGAGCACAAGTGACGACTATCAGGCGAGACAATCTGAAGTCACAAAGATTTGGTTTGCAGCGTAAATGTCACTCCATGGAAATCTTCAGCTCACGTCAGTGACAAACAGGGTTCTGTTATCTGCCACGTTAAAGGGTTTCTGTCACCAGATCTGGGCATATTAAACAGGATGACATTTGCAATGTGCAAATGTCACCTGATGCCCAATCTGGTATTAATTTTTCTAGTGGTGCCCCCGTTTTTGATAAAAATGATGTTTTATTTTATGCTAATTAGGCTTACTAGGTACAAGGGGCGGTTACCTTGCACCTAGTAAGCTCCGTTTGCCCACCTGCGGTCACGCCTACCTTGTCTTGATTGACAGGGCCAGGCAGCTTGTTCGATCCTCTGCCGGCCCTGTGCGCGATTCAAATCCCGCGCCTGCGCCGTGTGGAATAAAATCGGCGCAGGCGCAGTGAGCGGCGCTGGCCGCCGGGCTCCCGGCTACCTCACTGCGCCTGCGCCGATGACGTCAGAGTACACGCTGACGTCATCGGCGCAGGCGCAGTGAGGTAGCCGGGAGCCCGGTGGCCAGCGCCGCTCACTGCGCCTGCGCCGATTTTATTCCACACGGCGCAGGCGCGGGATTTGAATCGCGCACAGGGCCGGCAGAGGATCGAACAAGCTGCCTGGCCCTGTCAATCAAGACAAGGTAGGCGTGACCGCAGGTGGGCAAACGGAGCTTACTAGGTGCAAGGTAACCGCCCCTTGCACCTAGTAAGCCTAATTAGCATAAAATAAAACATCATTTTTATCAAAAACGGGGGCACCACTAGAAAAATTAATACCAGATTGGGCATCAGGTGACATTTGCACATTGCAAATGTCATCCTGTTTAATATGCCCAGATCTGGTGACAGAAACCCTTTAAAGGGAGGCTGTCACATCACAAATGCATTGTGTAGGTGGCATGTCTTACACCTGAGCAGACAGATATACATATATGTGGCAAAAGATACAATATAACTTATTTCATAACACATTTTATCATCATATTTTCTCTGCTCAAGAGTCCAGTGGGCGGTCCTAATCAGTAATTGACAGCCTACCCTACATAACACTCTATGCTCGGCACATTGTGGTGTTCGGCCGAACACCGCGTGTGCTTGAGCGCCATGCTCGAGTCCCCTCCCCGCACGCTACTTAGCCAATTAGCGTGTGGGGAGGTACTGGCATTCACTGTAGTGTCGTAGCCATCTTGGCTACTGGCATTGCAGTGGTTGGCTGGCCGGAAACGCATGTGACATGTGACCGGCTCAGTCTCAATCAGGGAGAGCTGCTGCAAGCAGGGACAGATAGTGTAGAGATAGAAATTGGCTAAGCAGGGCTAGTTTTTCTGTTGAAAAGACCAAAAAGCCCTTTTAAGGGCTATTATATATATCTGGCTGCAATATTTTATTTATTTCAGGGGGGGGGGAGGCAAAAATTGTGCAAGGTTGCCTGACCTAAACACTACCTGTGTGCATTATAACGTTTCCTATATACCTGACATCCGGTGTCATTTTTTCTGCAGTTAATCAAGGCAACATTAACTGCGCTGCGTCTGCTGTAAAACGTTTGTGCAAGGAGGGACAGATAGTGTAGGGAAAGGATTTGGCTAGGCAGGGCTATTTGTTCTGTTTAAAAGACCCAAAAGTCCTTTTAAGGACTATTGTTCTATCTGGCTGCAATATTTTTTTTTCTTTTGGGGCAAAAATAATGCAAGTTTGCCTGACCTAAACACCACCTGTGCAGCGTGTGCTTTATAACGTTTCTGTATCCTCTATACCTGACATCCGGTGTTATTTTTTCTGCAACTAATCAAGGCGACATTACCTGTGTTACGTGTGCATTATAACGTTTCTATATCCTATATACCTAACATCCGGTGTAATTTTTTCTGCCGCTAATCAAGGCGACATTACCTGTGTTGCTTGTGCATTATAACGTTTCTGTATCCTATATACCTGACCATCACCACCTCCTCAGGCAGAGAGTTCCATAGTCTCACTGCTCTTACCGTAAAGAATCCTCTTCTATGTTTGTGTAGAAACCTTCTTTCCTCCAGACGCAGAGCATGTCCCCTCGTCATAGTCACAGTCCTGGGGATAAATAGATGATGGGAGAGATCTCTGTACTGACCTCTGATATATTTATACATAGTTATTAGATCTCCCCTCAGTCGTCTTCTTTCTAAAGTGAATAAAGTGAAAAATATGAAAGGGTTTGGAAAGTTTTCAAGTGCGTTGTAGACTTTTGTAGACCAGTTAAATGGTTCAAGGGACTGATGAGTTTTTATAAAGGAAAACATACTTTTAATTAGTTTTTTTTATTAGAGTACTCGATTAATCGTTGGCTTAATCGGTAGCATACTCTATTACAAAAATAGTCAATAGGTCAATAGCTGCAGCCTTAACCTATCTAATAATGCTAATAATATGTGGGCGCTAGGCCTTTATTATGCACACTCAATCCATCACCAAGCGCACGTCCGCACAATGCTTTCCCTTATTTGACCTTAATAAATGTGAGAAAAAATTCAGTTGAATTCAACTTTTTGCATCCTGCATCTGTTGCATCTGTTTATTCACTAATAACTTTTCTAATTACAGTCCCAATTGGATGTGATCTAGAAGAGCAAATATACTCACCAGTAGCAGCTGCTGATGAATAAATCACAGCAGAAGTTCACTTTTTAATTCATTGCTTTATACTCTGTCAGATTAGTCAGAAATGTACACCGCCTGTTGTGCAATAGTGTTAGCACTGAGATCTTCGTAAAAAAGCCAATAAAAAATATTGGGTAGTCTCTACTGACTCCCGTGTCAATGCAGCCAGGTGACTTGACATTCCTTACTCAGGACGCCTTCTCTAGGAGCCAGAGCAAAGAGCTAGGTTCAGTAACTGCCTGTTATACTCCCTGCCCGTCTCAGGAGTGGATTCTCTGACAAGTCGTCCTCACTATTCCAGCTTAGTGCTTAGTGTCAGTCACTTTGCAATATCTTTGAAAAATGCCCAGGATGGGAAAAGCTCTGCTGATGCATCAAATTACACATGCCAATACAAGTCTATGGAGGGGGGAGGGAGAGGAGTGAGCAGCAGCAGGAGTGAGTCAGAAGAGAGATACACAGACAAAGAGACTGCTGTAGCTGAATATATGTCGGCACAGGTGCTTTGTTCACAATCATACAGGTCAGTACTTCTCTATTACTTCTCTATATTGTCCCCCAATGACCCTGGAAGTCTTCTGAGTGAGTAAGAGAAGGTTAGCAACCAGATCCTCCTCTACTTTCTGTGTGCAGTTGATGTCAGTTACTGTAGTCTGTACCCATCATGCCTGGGAGAAAATGGGGGAAACTGGTAAAAAAATGCCAGATACAAGTGACATAATGTGAGCTCACAGAAAAGGAACAGTTAAAGGATGAGTGGGCTTAATGAATTACAACATAGATAACTTTAGAAAACCAAATATAGCAATGGCCACTAGATAGCTGCAAAGTACACTAAGTGTAGTGCTTAACATAACACTGGGTACAATTAAATGAATTCTAAATGAGAAAGATTAGCTGGGACAGGACACTCATCCCGAGGATAGGTAATCAATGTCAGAATCTTAGAAAACCCCTTTAAATTTATAAAGAGAGACGGAGTATTTGGGAATCAGACTAAATAGGCAAATGTTGTGCCTTTGTTCAATAAACTGAGGACGAGGGCTAGCATATGGTCATCTCTTGCTTTGTCAATGTCAGAGTTAATCCTAACTGGTTCTCAGCTGCAGAAAGCAGGTAGAGGAAAGGGAGACACACACAGCACAGATGAGACACTGCAGACAGGTTCCTGGTCCTGACTTCTTGTTTTATGCTATGAATCCTCCCCCTCCTCTCTGACCCGACAGGTCCAGGCAGCTTAGGAAGAAGAGGATGGTGGAGGATGCATTGCATTACCTGTAAGTTAGGCCGTGTATCTCCCTGATATTGTGGGCCCGTTATGGCTGCTACAGTGGTAGTTATGGCCCTGTTTTAACTCATTTGCTTTATTTACTGGTGGGCCCTATGCAAGAGCAGTTAATATTTCCTTGTTTTACCAGATTCTAGCGGTTCACAGCTTCCCAACATCTCTTTTTAACCCCTTAGGCATTTTTATGGCAACCTAGTCTAAGCTCTACATTGGTCCCCTATGCATCGGAGAGGGAGGCCCTTAGATGCTGCAGTCAATAGGGAAGTAGTTAAGAGTGAGGGAGCTTCCTCTGTCTTTCATCAGCACCCCGCATATGAAATTATGTGGTGCCAACATCTTCTCATGGCAGCAGTGTATGTTGTGCCTCTCTGATGCACCCTGCTGATGCCTGTCAGTATAGCACTGACAGTATAATACACTGTAATGCATAAGCAGTACAATTTATTATAGAAGTGATTAAAATATTGTCAAGTGTGTTATGTATCCCAAAATGGTACCCAGCTTCTTAGAAAGAAAAATAAAAAAAAGTTATGGTTCCTAGGTGGCGATGCAAAAACATTTTTTGAAGGGTTATTATTATTGTACAAAAGTGCTAAAACATAAAAAAAAAACTATAGGGGAAATTTATTAAAACTGTTGTAAAGGAAAACTGACTTACTTGCTCATAGCAACCAGTTGCTATGATTGGTTGCTATGGGCAACTAATTCAATTTTCCTTTACATCAGTTTTGATAAATCTCCCCCTATAAATGCCACAAATAAATGCTGCAAAATTTATAACAGAAAAATGCATTGGCAGTATTGCTGTTTTTTCCCATCCCCTATCCAAAAATGGTTAATAAAGTTAATCAGTAAAATGATGTGCACATGACAATGGTGCCAGCAAAAACTACAACTTGTCCTGCAAAAAACAAGCCCCCATATGGCTACATCGATGGAAAAAAAAAACAGTTATAGCTCTTGGAAAGAAAAATCGCTTGGTCTCGAAGGCCCAAAACACTAAGGTCACTAAGGATTTAAGAGGAGTCATGAACTCTAATGCATATTGCTAAATCTTAATATCTAAACTCATTCCCCACTGCGGAGAAGAAGCTAAATCCGTGTTCAATTTCACAAGCAAATATATAGTTAAACATCCACTGAACTTTCTTCTATGTAAACTACTAAATATTATGTAGGACAAAACATGACCTTAAGCGCCAAGAGCAGAGGAAGACTGGAGCGGTGCATTAATGTGCATAAATTCTTTGCTGCTGGTTTCAGGACTGTTAGGAGAAAAATCTGTTATCCAACATCTCGTCATCTCATATTATCTTTTACAGGGCTACCCCAACGAGGACTTGGTGTTGTAGCAACAGGTTTGTGTGGGGGCGAAGGAAGCTATTAGTAGCTTTGCAGGTCCGCATCTCTAGTCATTTACTTGGTCCCCTAGTGGGGTGTAAAGAGGAGTGTTGGAGTTGGGCATACTCCTAACCAATATGTCGCTGCTACTAGGATTGACGGGAAGAGTTTCTAGTTCCGTCCCAACGTGTGGACACTGATGAGGTTGTTAACCAAGAAGATGGAGTTCTGAAGGTGGAGTTAGTTGGGCTGCTTAGCAAGACAGCAGAAAGTAACTGTGTCTGGTTTGGTGGAACCAGGAAAGAGAGGGGCCCGCAAAAGGCTGGACCTCATGCGTAATGAGATCACTGAGTAACAAAGCCGCCAAAGTGTGACTGTGAGAATTGCTGGATTGAACATCGCCGTTGTGATGCCAGGCCAACAAATTTAAAGAGTTTGTGCCGCTCTAGTAAAGAGCAGAACGGTTGCCTTTACTGGGAGGAGGCTGGCGAGAGGGTGGAGCTGTGGTCACAGTTAAAGGGGTTGTGTCACCTCTCAGACCCGCTCTGATCTAGAGAACGGGGCCCCCGAAGTGAAGGAGAGCACACTGCAAATGAGCGGCGCTCTGTCCATTCATTTCTAGGTGAGCGTTCTCAGCTACATTTGGAAGTCCCATAAAAAAATGAATGGAGAGTGCACTGCAGAAGCTTGGCCAATGCTCCATTTACCACTATGGAACCGTCAGAAATAGCCGAGCAAGTGCCGGACTCCCACGCAAGTGAAAGGAGGGTGGCCACACATGTTCACTTCTGGAGATGTCTAATGTGACGCAACTGCTCTAAAGAGTTTTCCAGGAGTTCAGTATTAATGACCTAGTAACGCACAGTTGTTCTTTACTTGTAAAATATGGCTATAAACTTCTGGCTCACAGAGATCTCAACCCAGTTACGTAACTACCATAGCAGCAGACTAGGCGACTGCTATGGGGCCCAGGGCAAGAGGGGGCCCAGTTGGGATCATCTCCTCTTCTACTAGGGGTGAAAACTTGGTCTGGACTCTACCCTCTAAAGGATCAAATTTTAGCAAATGAGGCCGTGGAAAAAATTGCCTAAACCCTTCTGTCCTGTGTGGGGGGGTCTGGTCTGATCCTTGCTATGGGGCCCTCACTGTCTCAGCCTTAGCGGTATTTCTTATTTTGACACACTCCAACTGGTAACACCTATCTGGACCTTCAAAAAGTGTTTCGTAGAGTGGTAAGAATGGATTACATATGCAGTGATCCAGTGGATGACTTATGCTAAACTTTTAAATGTTTAAATGTGATTTATGGTTAAAGAACGTATTTTTTTTGTGCACTATGTATATCCCAAATGGTTATGTATGGGCCACAAATAGCTAGAACTTAGCAGGCCATTCATGTATTTGCTCCTGAAAAGTATGCCCAGAGAGAAGCTTAGTCCAAGGAATCTAAATTCCTGTGGCTCAATGCTGACAGAAATCACCTTAAGGCCCCTTTCATATGGTCCGTGAGTGGGCCATATGTCCCAGTGCGGCATCGATCATGCGCACGGGAGCGTACAGCATCATTGATTACAATGATGCTGTGCACGACTGGATGCCCGCGGGGCTATTGTCCCGCACTCATAAAATCATATGAGTGCGGTCCCGCGGGCCGCCCGATGTGCACAGCATCATTGTAATCAATGATGCTGTGCGCTCCCGTGCGCACGATCGATGTCGCTCTGGGACATATGGCCTGCTCATGGATCGTATGTCTCGGAGGGCATATGGTCGAGTGAAAGGGGCCTAACAGAGAGACTGCCCCTGAGGGAAATAGAATGGACATTTTCTGATTGAGATAGTAAGGTATTTGCTTGTTTATGTAAAAAAAAAAAACTGTTTTACTGCTTGTGGAAAGGGTATATTGCTTCAGCTCCTACCGCAAGATAGACTGGCCACCCAGATCTAAGATCTCCACCCCTCAGCCTAGGAATAGCCTAAAGTGTTAATGAGAATGGAATTGCATGCCTGTGGGAAGACTGCAAAGTAGACACAGAGAGAGACTCAGGGAGGAAAACTACTACCATCATTACTGCTGCCTATGTATTTCCCTGAAGCAAGGATACTTTGGAATATGGATATTTGTGGATATATGCTCCTATTGTTACTACACAAAGTCATCAACTCACAACTTTAGTGCACTTGGAAGGTTTTACTTGCACTGTTGTTCGTAGTATATCTGCACTGTACTGTCAGTTAATACTGAGAGACTTAAGGACTTTCTACCTGTACACTAAGAAACTAGTAGTCTTTCACAGTTACTATATTGAACTATGCAATCTTTGGAAGGGAAACGAGCACACCGTCTGGTTTAGCTCTGAAGACCTGCTTATGTCTGTAAAAATGGCCTAGTCATTCCTATAGACTTGTATTGAAGTTCTATAAAATCCTATCAAGGGCTGAAATTGCAACATTGTTTAGGCTGTGCTTCTCCACTCCACCCCTCCTAGAAAGTTCTAGTTCAGTTAGAAACAGTATATAAGTAGAGCAGTTAGAGACCCTAGTTGCCTGCAGATAGGGACCAGTGTTTAGTGGAAGAGACTCTGCCAGACTTTACAACTAACCAGACGAAGACGCTGTAATGGGGATACTCTACCACAGACCCTGGGGTAACTAGCCCTTTGACCAGAGAGACAGCAAAAAGACTGAGCCACAGACCCTGAGCCCTTTGGTCAGGGTACCAGCCTTCTGAGAGAGAGATAGCTACTTGTATCTCAGGCTTTCCTTCAGCACAGACTCTTCTTCTTCCAGGAAGCAGACTGGAGAAACTAACCCTATACCTCGCCTGTATTGTTTTGCACTTGAGTTCCTCCGGTAAAGAAGCACACTGCAGACCCTGACTCTATGGTCTTATTTCCCATTGGTGTGCACCATCTGTTCAAGAGCAGCAACATGGATAGCATTGGGGCCACCGAAAACCCGGCCACTGCACTCGTATCTTGTCCTCTTCAGCAGCCATATTGGTTTCTGACCAGGTGTAGAGGTCCTGGGTCTCAAAACAAAATCTCTGTACAACACATACATAGAAAAAACAGGTATATCATTAAATAATGAAACCATATGTTTTTCAATAATATACGGTAATATGAGATCATTTTGAAATTTGAGGGCTCACGGGACAATCACATTGGGTTTCCCTGTGGGGAAGGAGACACTTGGGATCTCCTCCTCTTACAAGTGCATTAACCTTTTCAATCTCAAAACTCACAAAACCCAATAAATCTCCACCATGCACTGTGGAAAAATGTTTTCCTACACTGGAAATCTTTTTAACTTCAGTTTTGCTAGCATCAGAATCCTTTCTTTTAGCTGCCGTGTAGTTCTCCCAAACATAATCATGATTGCAAATGGTACAGTACATTGAATGCAGTACGCGACATACTGTATTTAGTATTACGAATAATTAGATGCTTTATTTTATATCTCTCTTGTCTATTATTGTACGTCACAATTTTTTGTTTTCTGGAGATATTTGCAACATACATTGGGGAAAAAAGTATTTAGTCAGCCACGTATTTAGTATTTAGTGCACGTTTGCCCACTTAAAAAGATGAGAGAGGCCTGTAATTGACATCATAGGTAGACCTCAACTATGAGAGACAAAATTATAAAAGAATTTTTTAAGAATTTATTTCCAAATTATGGTGGAAAATAAGTATTTGGTCACCTACAAATAAGCAACATTTCTGGCTCTCACAGACCTGTAACTTCTTCTTTAAGAGGCTCCTCTGTCCTCCACTCATTACCTGCAGTAATGGAATATGTTTGAACTTGTTATTAGTATAAAAGACTCCTGCCCACAACCTCAAACAGTCACACTCCAAACTCCACTATGGTGAAGACCAAAGAGCTGTCGAAGGACACCAGAAACAAAATTGTAGACCTGTACCAGGCTGGGAAGACTGAATCTGCAATAGGCAAGCAGCTTGGTGTGAAGAAATCAACTGTGGGAGCAATAATCAGAAAATGAAAGACATATAAGACCACTGATAATCTCCCTCCATCAGGGGCTCCATGCAAGATTTCCCTCCATGGGGTCACAATGATCACAAGAACTGTGAGCAAAAATCCCAGAATCACATGGGGGGACCTAGTGAATGACCTGCAGAAAGCTGGGACCAAGGTAACAAAGGCTACTGTCAGTAACACACTACGCCGCCAGGGACTCAGATCCTGCAGTGCCAGACGTGTCCCCCTGCTTAAGCCAGTACATATCCGGGCCCGTCTGAAGTTTGCTAGAGAGCATTTGGATGTTCCAGAAGAGTATTAGGAGAATGGCATATGGTCAGATGAAACCAAAGTAGAACTGTTTGGTAGAAACACAACTCGTTGTGTTTGGAGGAGAGTGAATGCTGAGTTGCATCCAAAGAACACCATACCTACTGTGAAGCATGGGGGGTGGCAACATCATGCTTTGGGGATATATAACAAAGTATTGAGATGAACTTTTGTTATTGACCAAATACTTATTTTCCACCATGATTTGCAAATAAAGTCTTTAAAAATCAGACAATGTGATTTTCTGGATTTGTTTTCTCATTTTGTCTCTCATAGTTGAGGTCTACCTATGATGTCAATTACAGGCCGACCTCATTTTTTTAAGTGGAGGAACTTGCACAATTGGTGGCTGACTAAATACTTTTTTTCCCCACTGTATGTACATAAACACCTGCTCCACATTTAAAGGGAACCTAGTTGTGATAGCCATGTGGTGGTTGGTTTCCGAGACCTAATCCAATTGGGGGATAGTAGTGTTGCTAGAATTGGCGTTTTTGGAGCAAAAAACTTACATCCTGGTTTTTATGATTTTCCTTAAATTTGTCATCTTATATACCGATATTATAATGAACTTGTTCACTGAAAATGGTGTCAAATGGGGGTTGTCTTTCTGGAATAATTCCTATATCTTTAGGAGCTGTAGTAATTAACTTTCTGCTCCTTTTTCCGTACTTGTCTAAGGCTAGTGTCAAACACAGGGCAGAGGAACAGGCTGCCGGAGTTCTCTGGATCTAGCTTAGCCAGATACTGCTGTTCACTGCTGAAGCCCATGGACTATGAAGGCAACTGACGGTGATCCGGCCACTCCCCAACTTTTATGCCTGGATTCAAGGAGAAAAAAGTTATGCACAGCGATATTTGTCTGCCGGAATCCCAGCATAAATGCTGGGGAATGGTCAGATTCCCGCCAAATCCCATTATAGCCTATGGGGTCTGGCGGACATGTGGCACTATCCGGCTGTAACTCTGGCAGGCTGGCTATAGCCCCGTTTCTGCACTCTACAACAAACTACTTGGTCTTACAAATCATAAAGAGCTTTAGTACTACAGTTTTTCCTAACTCGTGTTCATTCTGCAACTGGAATTACCAAAATAGTATGTTTCAGGTGGCATGATGACACTCTCCAAACTGTATTGCCTGCCATCCCCTTACGGTACGTGAGGAAAACAATATCTAGACTATAAAAACCTATAGATAAAACCTAATCCAGATAAGAAACCATGTTCTCAGTACCATTATGGGTAAACCGTCAATTATGTTCATTGTTATTGAGGTAACTGATGAATTCCAATATGGCCACCACATCAGACGACCAAATGATAATGATATCGTCAATGTAGCGGCCATACCATAAGACATCAGGAAAAACAGATTATCCATAGAGAATGAACTATATCATTCTTACCACCATGCAATATATGTCTAGTCATCTGCCAGTTCTGTGTCTTGTTGTGCAGCTCTGTCTGTTCGCCCATGGTCTAACTCCACACTGCGGTTCTGTGTCTTGTCTGGTTCCTGTTATGTCTCGTCTGATCCGTGTTCTGCTTCAGTTCCTGTTCTTGCCTTAGTTCTAGTCTAGTCTTTTGTCTTTCTGGACAGCTGGTGCTTGCAGGTGAGTGGTCAAGTGCACCATGACCATCCTGGAGGCGCGACCTGCTGAGCCCTGGGCTAAGTTCATCCTCACCACCAGGGGCTCTGTGAAGAACGGGACTCACTTAGGTCCCGCACTCTGGGTTTGGCCCCAAGCCAAACCAGTGCACTTGGTCCAGTGGTACTTTTACCATGGTTCTCTTGCCTGTTTGTCCAGTGTTACTGTCATGTTCATTTATTACATGTATAATAAAGTATTCTGTTTGTTCCTGGTCTGTTACCTGTCTGACTGCCTGTTCTCCGGAACGTGACAAGTTTGCATGGATAGGGAATATTTTGTGCCTATAGAGGCTCCAAACTTCTGTAAATAATACTTTTTATCGGGCATAAAATACCATAGTTATGTTAGGAGATTGTGTAATACCATCACCATATACTTCTGTAAATCCTGAGATTGATTAGAAAATTTAACTTTGGAGGGTAATTGATAATTTTTCCATTCCATTGTTCTTCTCTCCTGCCGTTTTGGCCATTTAATCTCGTAGATGCCTGCTTGTAATGTAGTCGCATTTTAAGAACCTTATGAAGTTGTAAGTAGTACATTTCTTGATTATATCTAGAGAGGAATTCCCATTAGACTCCATAATTTTTAATCAAGATTGAATTAGTGTCATGTAATGGATTGTACGACCAGGATCCAGGCATATCCAGCTTAACATAAGATAGACTTATCATTCCAAATCAATTACTCCCTGTGTTCGCAGGAGCTAATTATACAGGAGCAACCGACATCCAGGGGCAGAATGGAATGAGAGGTATTATCTCTGTAGGATTCCATGATGGAAGTATAATTGCGGAAGTGTACAAGATGAATATACGCCTTACTAGAGAAGTCATACACCGCTTTTTGCTAATATGTACTTATTCTTGTGGTGAAGGGGATTCTTTTCTCTGTTATTAAAAATTTGTAATATTGGAAGTAGAGGGAAGAGAATATATTAGAAGATGGTTTCTCAGCGCTGTCACTATGACCTTACAGCACCAATGATCTAGATACAGATCTAACCAGAGGCATAGTTTGCATTTCTTCAGCATTTATATGGATTTTTACTGAGTACTAGGGATCAGTGGACACTTTTCTTCTAATGATGTTGCCTTGTCTATAGTCAGTGCTAGCAAAGAAAGCCCTGGCACCACATAGACCTTCTGTAGAACCTGCATGCTCTGTTAAAAATTCCTACAGATCCCGCTTCCCCCACCATCTCCTGCAGAAAGTTACAACAGCCTGAGCTTCTTGCCAGCTGCTATAACATGACACTGATGACAGGAAAGGGAAGGGAGTCTGCACACAGACACTGAGTTCTTCGTAAGTGCCTGTATGATGGACTACATCTGTTTATTTATGTATGTACTATGTATGTATTTATGTAGGTATGTGTGTATGTACTATGTAAGTGAATGTGATTGTTACGTGTGTATATATGTAATTTGCATACTATATATGTGTGTAATGTGTGACTCTATGTGTATTAAGTGTATGTGAGTATTTATAAAAAGGGGAAATGCCCCAAAAGTGCAGGCAAAACTGCATCTTTTTAATATTATACTCACCCAGTGTCGGACTGGGGTGCCTAGGGCCCACCAGAAAATTTTTTGGGGGGCCCACCGTACGGATATAATCAAATATAATAAATAATCTAACAAGTTTTTTGTATAAACATAGGCTGGTTGAGGTGCTGTACATTGAATATATGTATGTAGTGCAGTAAGTCTACTGTGTTAGGTGCCACTTGTGCAGGGGGTGGGAGACTAGGGGCCCACCGGGGGATTCACCTGTACCCCTGTGGCCCAGTCCAAGCCTGTACTCACTGCTCAATCTTCCCATTCCTGTACTCGTCTTCAATCCCAGACAACATTCTGCAGTGGCAAATGGGAGAAAACAGGAGTGCAGAAACAGTGAAGGGCAGGTTATCTCCACATCAAGTTTATAGTCTGTAATTTGTGGATAGCTTTGTCCGGAATATGTATTTAGGTGGAGTATGGTCTGGGGTCTGTATTTAGGGCATAGTTTTTTTTCTGGATTATGCATTTGGGGACGTCTGCATTGGTGTTTGTATTAATGAGGGGTATGGTCTGGGGTTCTGTATTAGCTTAGGATCTCTGGAGGGTCTGTTCTTATTTTGGAGGTGTGGGAACTGTATTGGTTTTGAGTGTCTGGTCTGGGGATATAAGGAACCAGAATGTCCTGCTCCGCCTCCTAGTCTCTTGTATCAATTAGCGGAGCCAGTGCTGAATCACATTCTGGACACCCTGTAACATCATATATGGTGGTACTTCTCTTATGCAATAAATTTGGAAGTAAAGAACAAAGTCATTTCCATAGCCCACACAAGGCATGCTTCAAGGGAACCTGTTACCACCATAATGGCACCACAAGCACTTGGAGTACCTCACAGCTCTGGTCATCATTTTCCCAGTGATGTTTTTGGGTAGTTCAGTAGATGGACAGGTTCGGCACTAGACTTCTATATTCCCCCCAGTGCACTCTGTCCAAATAGACCATCTGCTGTCAAGGGGGCAGCAGTCTTGATGTTCCAAGTCAAGTTTGCCCTAATCTCACAGCTTCATTCTTGAAGGATGTCTCTGAGCTTGTTCAAAGTTCCTGAGATCCATTCTGACATACACAAGGTAAGAAACGTCCGTCAAAAGTGAAAAGGTGGGATAGGGGCTTCATAAGCTTCACTTGGGGCATCAGGACCATTGCCCCCTTGACTTCTAGGAACTACCTGGTTCTCCAGGTGGTCATGGGGCCAATGTTGTTGACCAGGTCCCTTTAACAAAAATTACCCTCATGTTGTCCTGCACTGACTAATTCCAAGACATGTCTCTGCTGTATTTGGGTCCTTACTCTGATTTAGGCCCCTTTCACATGACCGTATGCCCTCCGAGACATACGGTGTGTGAGCGGGCCATATGTCCCAACGCGGCATAGATCGTGCGCATGGGAGCTCACAGCATCATTGTCCCGCACTCATAAAATTATATGAGTGCGGGACATACGGTCGCGTGAAAGGGGCCTAAGCCTATGTTCTCATAGCTAAAACCTGCCTCTGATTAGGCAGAGGGAAATGTGCATTTTCAGCTGCTAAATCCACAAACAAAACTCATCAACAGTTGTCCCATTTTAATGTTGAAAACTCCACCTCGTGCACACAGTGTAAAATGGTAGAGCTTCTTTCAGTAGCTGAAAAAGCTTGAGAAGTGACGTTACTTCTTGGAACCAACTTTGTTTGGGGATTTTATAGAAGTCAATGAGGAAGAAGAAACCTCAAACAAATACTCTTCTAATATTCTTTTAAAAACTCCTCTAAAACTTCCCTCAAATTAGAAACCTGTCACCAAAAATGCCCTGTTTTCAGCTACTAATCTACCACACATTTTTCTACTGCTGATTTTGCCATGTGAACTTAGCCTTAATGGACTATAGCTGAAACCTCCACTGGGTTTAGGATGCAAGGCTTCCAAAGACACAACTTTTGTGGGTTTAGCTTGGTATTTGGGGGGCATTCTGAGTTGGTCCAAGGTTTGGGGCTCAAATGTCCATAAACAATCATTGGTAGTGGTATGGGTCGTACCATGTCACCTTTACCAAAAGTCACTTGTGAAATGTCTCATCTTCTGGGTTTGCCCAAGTCATCTTTGGAGCTTTGGATCAGAAAAACAAAAGGCTCTAAAGATGTATTATGACACAGGATCAGCACAGAATTTTGGACCTATTAAAAAAGTGGTATTGAAGATGACCTACTGTATCATGTCAATATGCAAAGTAATTACAGATGTCCACCAATAATTCATTAGTGAGATCTTTCAGCCATGACTTATAAAGCTCCATTAAGAATAAAGCCTTCAGTACGATTCTTTGTAGGCCTCACACTGGAGAACCTTACAGATGAATGAACACTAGGGTCTTCTATGGAGATTACATAAAACTGGAGTGATTGTGTTATTGTCATGGCCGATATTGATTCATTCCATTACATCATTGTTCTTGTGTTGTCTGTATTCATCTGCAACCAGATAACAGCTCATCTGAAAGTGAAAAGGTACAAGAGCCCAACCACCATTCATGTGTCGTCAATCGGGAAATTGCTGTCACTCACAGTTTTCAAGGAAACAGGGCACATACAATAGAAAGTCCATGAAATATCAGCATTCAAAAACCTTTGTAACTTAGCTGCAATTTTCTATTTCTTCATGTTGATGCAGAACTGAAAGCTGTAATAAAAATGCCTTTGACTACTGAAGGTCCTACATGTTACTACTGGAAAACTCCAGCAAAGGTAAATGCTAACAAAAGTGGTTGTTGACAACATTTGGGGTCCTAACCTGTGCCCCTGAAGAAACCAAACCCCACTTACCAGTGAGTGGTCCCAACGCCACTCCGTTTCTGGCTGCTTCTGATCTTCAGGATCAGGAAGCAGCTTGGTCTTGTGACTGCTGCAGCCACTCACAAGCCTCAGTGGTCACAACGGCTTTAACGCCTTGTCATAAATTAAGAGCATCATCCAGCAGTCCTTGCACCTAGAGGTAAATCTACGCCAACTACAAGAAAACTGGTGTAAAACAAGACTATACCTGCTCTGCTCCCTCTTTTCAGAAAGTGATGAGGGTTGTGTAGAAGTGGCAAAAAATTGTGTACATAGTGTTTAAAAAGTTGCAAACCCATAATCATCAGTTTTCTTGCTTTGGGGGTTAACCACACAGGAGAGCTGACAGATCCTCTATACTACACCACACAGGAGCTGACAGATCCTCTATACTACACCACACAGGAGACCTGACAGATCCTCTATACTACACCGCACAGTAGAGCCGACAGATCCTCTATACTACACCACACAGGAGAGCCGACAGATCCTCTATACTACACCACACAGGAGAGCTGACAGATCCTCTATACTACACCACACAGGAGACCCGACAGATCCTCTATACTACACCACATAGGAGAGCCGACAGATCCTCTATACTACACCACACAGGAGAGCTGACAGATCCTCTATACTACATCACACAGGAGAGCCGACAGATCCTCTATACTACACCACACAGGAGAGCTGACAGATCCTCTATACTACACCACACAGGAGAGCTGACAGATCCTCTATATTACACCACACAGGAGAGCTGACTGATCCTCTATACTACACCACACAGGAGATCTGACAGATCCTCTATACTACACCACACAGGAGAGCTGACAGATCCTCTATACTACATCACACAGGAGAGCCGACAGATCCTCTATACTACACCACACAGGAGAGCTGACAGATCCTCTATACTACACCACACAGGAGAGCTGACAGATCCTCTATACTACACCACACAGGAGAGCCGACAGATCCTCTATACTACACCACACAGGAGAGCTGACAGATCCTCTATACTACATCACACAGGAGAGCTGACAGATCCTCTATACTACATCACACAGGAGAGCTGACAGATCCTCTATACTACACCACACAGGAGAGCTGACAGATCCTCTATACTACATCACACAGGAGAGCTGACAGATCCTCTATACTACATCACACAGGAGAGCCGACAGATCCTCTATACTACACCACACAGGAGAGCTGACAGATCCTCTATACTACATCACACAGGAGAGCTGACAGATCCTCTATACTACATCACACAGGAGAGCCGACAGATCCTCTATACTACACCACACAGGAAAGCTGACAGATCCTCTATACTACACCACACAGGAGCTGACAGATCCTCTATACTACACCACACAGGAGAGCTGACAGATCATCTATACTACATCACACAGGAGAGCTGACAGATCCTCTATACTACACCACACAGGAGAGCCGACAGATCCTCTATACTACACCACACAGGAGAGCAGACAGATCCTCTATACTACACCACACAGGAGAGCTGACAGATCCTCTATACTACATCACACAGGAGAGCTGAAAGATCCTCTATACTACACCACACAGGAGAGCTGACAGATCCTCTATACTACACCACACAGGAGAGCAGACAGATCCTCTATACTACACCACACATGACAAATTACTGAGACACTGACATTTTTGACTGGAGCCGGAACTCATGGTTTCCATAAATTTCACCCGAAACCAAATTTCCCTAACTTTTTGTGAGTAGTGTAATTTGGCAGAGCTCATAGCTGCCATTGATTTGTATTTAGTTTAATTGACTGCCAAAAGAGGCGCCCAATTTATTAAAAGGTGTACGCCTCGGGATAAATTAGGTGCACCTATTTCCAGTGGGCTTCTAAGAACCATTGGCATAGGCCTCATGGACACGATTGTACTTTTGGTTCACATCCAGTACGCATTTCTTGTTGGTCGAATGCGGATCCGTTCATTACTAGGGGCCGCAAAAAAATGTGGACAGCCGATGGATATCATCCATGTGCCGTCTGCATCCGTGAAGCTGTGCCGTAAATTCTAGAAACTGACCTATTCTTGTCTTTTTTGAGGACAAAAATAGGCATTTCTATAATGGGGACTGCGAAAAGTGCGGGATACACATGGATCGCATATGTATTTTGTGTAGAAGGTCTTAGTATGATCTGCCCCATAGTGTTTTTTAGATTTTTTTTTTGCAGTTAATCATTCATATGGTATAGCTGATGGCCTATGGGGTGTTTGGATATCAATGGGGGGCACTAAAGTGTCTCAGGCAGCATGAAGTCTAAATACGGCCCCGTCTACGTACCTATTTAGATATACATGTATCTATAGCTATCACTCTAATCCTGTGTATACAATAACTTGCTGCCCTTACTTTTATTAACATTACCTCCACAGTCAGCAGATGCCTCTGCACAGGAACGTGGTGTCACATGGCCGCCATTCAGATGAACGTCCATCTCATACAAAGACGACCCAGTTTCACCAGAATAGTTGCTGCTCTCATTCAGCGTTCTCTTTTGGCTCATATGACATCCATATGTCCTCCCGGGCCATCTGCACAGAGGTTATCTTCTGCATTTTTCACATGACAGATGACTCTGTGCCATCTTTCCATTCCCAAATGTTATACTGTACTCTAGACCTTTAGAATTTTTTTTCTTATCCATGGGAAAAAAAGCATAATCTGCATGTAACCATTACAAAGGCATTAAAAGGTAATTTTCCTAAAATTAAGCTATAGGCATCGACAGTAAAAAATGGCCGTCACGCGTTTGTTTTCAGGACCATTGCAGTCTATAGGGCTATTCACATGGCGTTTTTCTTCATGGCCAGTGAATCCAGGCCATCAAAAATAGGACATGTCCTCTTTTCGACCGTTTTCACAGCCAGACTTACCCCACTGAAATAAAATGGGCCTATTTTTAAAGGTAGTGTAGAAAGGAGTGCACCGTTTAACGCAGGGCAAAAAACGGCTTAAAACACCTTTCAGGGGTTAAAAAAATCTATTTATCCTTTTTTTTGTATTTTCTTTTTGTTTTGTTTTTAACCCAAGTTATACTATTGGCACTATTGGGGGTATTTCAGAAATAAGGTGGCACTATTGGGGGAAATTTTATTCTGGGGGAACACTATTGGGGGCGTTTTATATAGAGGGGGCACTATTGGGGGGATTCTATATACAGGGGGTACTATTAGGGGGATTCTATATACAGGGGCACTATTGGGGGGATTCTATATACAGGGGGCACAATTGGGGGGATTCTATATACAGGGGGCACTATTGGGGGGATTCTATAAACAGGGGGCACTATTGGGGGATTCTATATACAGGGGGCACAATTGGGGGGGATTTTATATACAGGGGGACACCATTGGGGGCATTTTATATATAGGGGGCACAATTGGGGGCATTTATATACAGGGGCACTATTGGGGGGATTTTATATACAGGGGCACTATTGGGGGGATTCTATATAAAGGGGGACACTATTGGGGGGATTCTATATACAGGGGGCACTATTGGGGGAATTTTTTATACGGGGAACACTATTGGGGGGATTTTATATGCAGGGGGCACTATTGGGGGGATTCTATATACAGGGGGACACTATTGGGGGGATTCTATATACAGGGGGCACTATTGGGGGAATTTTATATACAGGGGAACACTATTGGGGGGATTTTATATACAGGGGAACACTATTGGGGGGATTCTATATACAGGGGGCACTACTGGGGGATTTTATATACAGGGGAACACTACTGGGGGATTTTATATACAGGGGAACACCATTGGGGGCATTTTATATAGAGGGGGCACTATTGGGGGCATTTTATATACAGGGGAACACTATTGAGGGCATTTAACATACAGGTTGGCACTGTGCAGGACCTTATCTATACTGGAGCTACTATGGGTGGCATTATAGTCCCTCGGAGTATTACAGGGAGAGCATTAAAGATACTGGGCACACTGTGGGGCGTATTGAGGGTACTGTACTGGTTAGGATGCTAAAAAAAATTAAACCAACAAAATTCATCCGTTAACGGCCATTAAAAACGGACAAATGTACAGAAAATGGATGCACACATGGACGCAGAATGAGGCACTGCCCCTTATGACCACTAGGTGGAGAACTCTGATATGTATAATGGTCACTGTTAGTTCCCTAGGAAGGTTCCCAGTGAAAAACAAAAAGACTTCCATCCAAGTTTAGATGGGACAAATACCTATGATGGAGCAGGCTGACAATGACGTGTGGTAGCAAGACATGTATATGGGTATTAGGGTCTATCCAATTTCTAATTATTATCTGACCAATCAGAATCAGCAAGGGCGGGTTGGCATTGGCGTTGAATTCTGTTATAACAGACTTATGTTGACGGGACTATTTTTCCGTCATGCATAACGGATCCAAACAGAACAATTATGTGTCTCCATAGACATGTATTAGGACGGAGAAAAATGGGATGCCTCTTAAAGGCTTCCGTTTTACATTCTTTCCTAGAATTCTGTTATATTCCGTCATAATGGAACCAATAACAGAATTCCCTAACGGCAGTGCCAACCCGCCCTAAGATGGGAGTGGGAATCCTTTTCTTTGTTAGCATGGGAATACTGTTCCCTTCTAAAATTTTATCAAAACTATCTGTGTGTAAATGTAGAACTTATAGACATCTATAAGTGTGGGGGTGGGGGGTCCTTAAAGTAATTGTCCCCATTTTGACACTATGTTGCTTTTAGGTCCAATAGTCTGTGCTAATTAATTTGCACAATATGGCCCTGATTTATCATACCTTCACTCCAGAATTTTGGCATCAAAAAGTTGCAAAATAGGGCTTTTGCGACTTTTTTGCACTCCCGTGCGCAAAATTTATGCGATTGCGCAAAAATCTGTGACTTTTTACACTCACTTGCGCAACATTTCGTGACTTTTTGCATGTGTACACCACTCACTCCAGTTTTGTAATATGGGTGGAAAAGTGGGTGTCGTTAGCTATATTAATGAGTTTCACTCCAGATTTATCATTGAGACTTTTTTAAAAAGTCACAAATAAGTCGCAATCTCACTCCAGAAGGAGGGTGGAGTTGGAAAAGTGGAGAAGCTTCTCTAGACAGAAATGTTAGGTTTAAGAACAAGCCACATTTATCAAACAACCTGTGACATTTGATAAATGTGGTACAAAGTACTCCAAAACAGACTTAAAGAACTCCAGCAAAAAATTTTATTCTCTGACCTGTTAGAAAGGTGCATGATATAATCTGTAGTGATTGTCATTTTCTTATCAGTGACTGTTTCTGTGAGTAAAAACCTCTCTTCTTATTGTAGCTGGGTCATGTGACCAACTCCCTGACCTCCAACTGACCCAGGACAGAAAGCCAGTAACTGCTCTATTCATTCCTATGGGAGCCTCACTTTCAGTCTCATAGGAATACATAGAGAATTAGACTTCCTGTCCACACAAGTCTCTGTGTGAGTTGGTGGGTCTAATTGCTGGTCACATGACACAGATAAGAAACTTCAGGATGATAGAAGTCAAAAATTCAGACACTGGTAAGAAAATGACATTCACTACAGATTACATCATGTACATTTCTAGCAGGACATGGAATAAATTTTGCTTCTTTAAGCAAAACTGACTTCAAATTTTCTCCTAATGATAAATTCCCCCCTATATCTTTATAGCAGTCGGAGCCTTGTTTTTCTTGTAGAAAGCTTCAAATCCTCTTCTCCTAGATGTAGAGTTAAATCATACATTCATAACTACCTGCAGCGGCCACTAGAGGGAGCGTAGGAGCCAACTGCATGCTGTGTTATCAGGAAGTTCAATGTATTAACAGCAAGCAGTATGCTCCCCCTAGTGGTGGCTGCTGGTAGTTTGAAATGTATGATTTATCTCTACATCTATGCAGAGGAGCCCAGTATCAGAAAACGGTGCTATGACCTCTATAAGGATCTATGAAATGTTCAAAGGCAGGTGTTTACTAGGGTTAACCTAGTCATTTGCCTAAATCATTGACCACACCCCTAATCTCAAAATTAAAAGCCCCATTCCAAGGATTCGCCGTCAGAACAAGCCGCCAAGCTAAATTTTGCAGATCCTTCACTGGGGGCTCATCTTTGCAACTGTTAAATGTATTCCAAACACCTAACAGAAAAATATTATTTACCAGGAGAGAATGCAGCAGATGTCAGCGGAGTGAATGTGTGTATTTTACCATATTTCTCTGACAGATGTCATGGACGGTGCGGCTGCCAGGGAGACAGGTGGTGTTATGTGATATGTTTTCTTTATTTCAAACTTCACAATTTGGAAACTTAAAGTGAACTTGTTACTAAAAAAAAATATTAAATTATCCACAAAATCTTCTTGTCAAACTGTTCCTTCCATTAACTCTATGATGAATTAATTAGCGCGGCGTGATTCCGGACCAAATCATTGACACAAAACTTCAAGAAAGGTATTTACAGTAAGGGTTAAATGGAAGCCAATATTCAAATTTATAATAGACAGTATTAGTTATATTTCTGTACATAGGAGCAGTATTATAGTAGTTATATTCTTGTACATAGGAGGCAGTATTATAGTAGTTATATTCTTGTACATAGGAGCAGTATTATAGTAGTTATATTCTTGTACATAGGAGCAGTATTATAGTAGTTATATTCTTGTACATAGGAGCAGTATTATAGTAGTTATATTATTGTACATAGGAGCAGTATTATAGTAGCTATATTCTTGTACATAGGAGCAGTATTATAGTGGTTATATTCTTGTACATAAGAGCTGTATTATAGTAGATATATTCTTGTACATAGGAGGCAGTATTATAGTAGTTATATTCTTGTACATAGGAGGCAGTATTATAGTAGTTATATTCTTGTACATAGGAGCAGTATTATAGTAGTTTTATTCTTGTACAAATGAGGCAGTATTATAGTAGTTATATTCTTTTACATAGGAGGCAGTATTATAGTAGATATATTCTGTTATATAGGAGGCAGTATTATAGTAGTTATATTCTGTTACATAGGTGGCTGTAACGGAGAGACACACGGGGATAAGGTGCGCCCTGACTTTCCCCACAATTGTCCCTGCCTACTTGCCTCACCCTAGGCTAAGGGTCCTAGGGGGACAACTGGACGACAATCCCTACTCTGTATAAGTGAGGGATAGGGAAGGGAAGGAACAGAAGACAAACACAGGCACGAACAAACACAATACGAATAGTCAGCTAAGCAAAGTCAAACCGGGAGAGTACGTTAGGAGCCGAGGGATTAGCAGAATCGAGGTCGAGGTCACAAGCAATAGGTCTGGATACACGGTGAGGTCACAAGTCAGATAACGCACAGCACTGCAAAGAAAGGAACTTCAATAACAGGCAACTTGCTAGGCAGTTGCCATCTTTAAATAGCCCGCCCAGGATCATGTGATGCGGCCAGTATCACATGACCTGAGGCAGAGCATTGCTGCCAAAACAATATGCAAAGTAGCCATGTGGTGTGATCAGCACCACATGGCTAAAAACCCAAAAGATAATTAACTGATGAAGTGCTGGCTGACCAGATCAGCACTTCAATTCCCTACTGCTCGTCTCTAGGGGGGCGGAGAGGTCCGGCGGTGCTGCATGGAGGGAGTGCGTCGCCGACCTCCCGTTACAGTGGCAGTATTATTGTAGTTGTATTCTTGTACACAGGAGGCAGTTCTATGGTAGCTGTGTCAGGGTTGGACACATAAGTGAGAGTAACCCATAATCAAGATTAAAAGAAGGGCCCTTCGGATGGTTAGCCCTAATATGCCACTAACTGCCTGGGTCAGGAGAACTTTTAGCTTTTTTACCCCATCTTCATCCCACCTCATTATTCATTGTTGTCGGGTCTCAGAGTCACAGTGTTCCCAAACAGCGTCCGGGTTCTAAACTTGCCTCATGCGGTAAATTAGGAGAGGAGCACAGTTTGTTCCCATTTCATAGTTAAGAATACAAAGAAGCAAGTTATCTTATCTGATAAGGGTCATTAGTTTGAACATGAGACGCGCAAGATGTCAAGGCACAACCCAATGTCATTTTTGTGAAAAAAACAAAATGTCAAGGAGACTAGATAAATGATCAGGGCCTTAAGTCACCCCTAATTATTCTCTTGTTGAAGCATCTGCCCGACATGACACATCCTGAAGACAGAGCTTCTTCTAAAGAAAGTGTTGTTTATGATTTAATAATTTTAATCATTTTAATTAGACAAGATTATTTATAATTTATTTTAGCAAGGCTGCTGTGCACATCTCATTAGAAATGAGCAAATCGATACCACAAAATCGGAATTGTTCCCAAATTTTCCCAAAACTTTGGATTCTAATGAAGGGAAGCTAATTTCTAGACTTTTGGGTTTCTGGGAAAGATACTGTCTCTCCCTTACTTTCGTTGATCCAGGGAGTTGTCGTTGATCCAGGGAGTTATTCTGATGCCTGATTGGAGTCGGGAAGGAATTTTTCCCCCTAAAGTGAGGAAAATTGGCTTCTACCTCACAGGGGTTTTTTCCTTCCTCTGGATCAACTTGTAGGAAAAAAGGCTGAACTGGATGGACAGATGTCTTTTTTCGGCCTTACAAACTGTATTACTATGTTACTTTCCCAGAGACTGTTATATACCAATTTACGGAGCAACTGGAGCACCTTCGATTCAAGTAGAATCGATTTGGAAACAAATTGAATTTTTTTCAAAAATTTGCCAAATCAGACACAAAACTAATTTAAATTTTTTTTCTCATCTCTACATCTTATCATTATGATGAACTGCATGGAGAATTTCCATGAGGAGGTAATGGTTCTCCTGTCAGTCTACCTCTCCTAGATGCATAAATTGAGAAGAACCTTTGCTCTTCCTCAAGCTCCGAGTTCTGGATTTGAGAATTTAGTATGGGTCCTCTATAACTATGTACCCAGTCCCTAATCTAAATATACTTCCCCCGCATTAACCTACTCACTCTTTGCCTCACTGTTCCTTACAGTGTTGCCTCAATTCATTGAGGTTTGTAGACATTTGTTTATTCACACCTCCCTTGGGGGGAGGCTGGACAGTCTGGCTTTCAGACTCCCTGTCCTCTGTCATGCGCAGGGCCTGGATGGACACAGGGATGTCCTTTTGAACAACTCACTCTCAGACAGCAGCACTGTGCAGCCTGAGCATGAGCTGCAGAGAGAAATTTATCCTGCCCCCACCCCTGCAGCTGACGGAAGTTGATTTTTACCTACATTTTTTGAATCCCATTCAGATGCAGAGTGGACGGGGCGTGACCTGAGTCAGGGGCGTGACTTAGTGGGACCTGGGGGTGGGGCTTTTAAGTCCTTCTTTTGAGGGTGGCCTGAATTACAGGTCGATGCCATAGTAATATATGAGGAAACACAGTGGGTAGAAGTGGAAGATAACATCTTTTATTACTACTGAATGGTAAATATGTGAAATTTACATTATATTAGGTAATGATTGATGATGAGTTAGTCTAAAACATAAATTATATTTATGGTTACCGGAATACCCCTTTAACTGTGTCATCCAAAGTGTTTTGCCCCTTTAAAGCAGACCTACAGCAGTGAACTGGCTAGGTTGTTATGGAAACCTGGTGTGTGTGGAGACTAACTGCCTGTGAGCTTCTATTGGCTGATAATGGTCATGTGACCAGGCTTCTATCGGCTAATGCATTTTTTGGGAATATCTCAGGAACTGTACATCCTGGAGAGCTGAGACCCATTCTAAATCTTTCCCGGACACCTGATGTAGCTGTGTGCCAAATTTCGTGATTGTAGCTGCGACGGTGCGGATTCCTTTAGCGGACATACATACACACACACATACACCCACTCAGCTTTATATATTAGATACCATGAAAATATTGTGGGGGTGACCATTCCCCGTCATTGCACCCGCTACATACAAAGGAATGCGCTCCATGACAATGTAATTCTTCACAAATCGAATTTCTTCACTCATCTCTATATAACAGCATATTAAGCTGACAGATCCCAGAGAGGGACCAGTAAAACTGTTGTCCCCCTGCATTCGACTGAATAGAACTTTTTTATTTTTTCAGTATAGCTGTGTAAGGTCTTGTTTTCGGTGAAAACGTTCTAGATTTACTAGGAACCAGTTTTGTGCACACGTCATGTTGCATTTAACTTATCTTACCAGGAAAATATGTAGCATTTCAAAAAACAAAGTTTCCGCTTCCATCATTCATTGCTCATCAAAAATGTGACCTACAATGCAACATACAGAATTTTAGAGAAACAGGGAGATCGCATATATGTATAGAATTTGTGCAAAAAAATTTTGGCTCAGTAGTTAGCACTTTGATGACTCGCAGTTCAAAGCCAACCGAGAGCAACATCTACATGGAGTTCATATGTACTCCCCGTGTTTCTATGAGGGTTTCCTCCAACACTCCAAAACCATTGTCTCTGCATAGAGATCCCTCAAGATACAATGGCCTCCGGTTACAATATTTTCAACATACAATGTTGTTTTCTGACCCATCGAAAGTTGAAACCAGACTCAACATACAATGTCTCAGACTCAGATCCAACCAATCAAGGCCACTTCTCTGGTAAAATATCTGTAGTAGTTGCTAGTTATCAGCTATTCCTGACTGTAATATGTAAGGACTAGTGATGATCGAGGACTAAAGTGCTTGTATGCTCGGGTGCTCTGGCCGAGCACTAGGGGGTGCTCGAGTGCTCGGACGAGCATAATTAAAGTCAATGGGAGTAAACCAGGGTGCCTGGTTTACAAAAGTGCCCAAAATAAAAAAAGGTCCTTAAATGTCCCCCTTAGCCCTTAAAAGGGCTTTTATTATTTTTTTTTTAATAAATTCTTTCCCTGCCTAGCGTGCCTCTATCCCTACACTATCTGTCCCTCCTTGCGGCAGCTCTCCTTGACTAAGAATGGCCGACCACGTGTCACCAGTTGTTATATAGCACTCGATGACGCGTTTCCGGCCAGCCAATCAGTGTAATGCCAGTAGCTAAGATGGCTACTGGCATTACACTGAATGGCATCCCTCCCCGCACGCTAATTAATTAGTGTGCGGGGAGGGGACTCGAGCATGGCGCTTGAGAACACCCGATGTTCGGCCAAACACCGAGTGTACCCGAGCGCTGGCATGCTCGGCCGAACAGTGAGTTCGGAACCGATTACTCAACTTGCAATGGTTTCAACATACAATGGTCGTCCTGGAACCAATTAATATTGTAACTTGAGGGATCACTGTACAGTGCTGCAGAATAAGTAGGTGAGAGGAGGGTGTAGACTGTAATATAACCTACACTTTTACCACTTTTGCAGTGATTTTTCTGCTTTTTGCAAAATTGACATGAAATGTTCACAACTTTTTCGCTAAAAAAATAATTTGGCAAAAATGATAAACTGTGCAGGCAGAAGCTCCTGCTGATTACAGGTAGCTCTGCCTGAATTCACACTGCTTGCTCGACCTGTGCATGGGCAAATCTATATATTCTTTTTCCTATTGCCAAGGAATAATCTCTTTGGGCAAAAATATCCTAAATACACATTTTTCACTGTAAAGCCTCATTCACACGTCAGTGTTTCACAGACGTGTGCGGTATGTGTTCTCCACGTCCCCATTGATTTTAATGTGAGTATTCAGACATCAGTGTTTCATCACGGTCCATGGGTCACTGTTTTTAGCACGGATGTATGTCCTATCTTCATCCGTGTTCCCGGATCCCTCACAACCATTATAGTCAATGAGTCCGTGAAAACCACGGATCCCTCACGGATGTCATCCTTGTTGCATCCGTGTTTCAGGGATCATTAAGAAGAGAAGCTTTGAAAATTATTTTTCAGCTGTTCAGTGTCAGTGAAACACGGATGCAACACGGACAGCAAAAAAACGGACACACGGACCCAACACAGATCCTTCACGGACAGCTTCATGGATGCATCATTGACCACCTACTCACGGATTTGAGCACTGACATGTGAATGAGACTTAATTTTTGAAATTATTCTTTTAAGGTTCACGGTGTATATTGGCAATTCCAAAAAGTATCAAAGCGGTTGTCCATGGATTTAATATTAATGCTGCTAAAGCTTCAAAGGAGGAAGAAATGGCCAAATCTGTTAAGGAGGGAAATAAAACCTTCTTCAGATATATTAGTGACAGGAAGAAGAAAAACTGCGGCATTACAAAACTTAGCAATGGAAAAAATCAGTATATAGATGGGAATAAGACGGTCGCTGACCATCTGAATAACTACTTCTGCTCAGTTTTTTCAGATGGCGACTTTCATAATCAGAACATGGCTGGACATAGCATTGCCTCTAGTTGTAAAGTTTCAGCCCCAGTGTTTTCAGAGGCCGATGTTCTACAGGAACTTGTCCGGCTAAAGTTAAATAAGGCAATGGGTCCGGATGGCATCCACCCCAGAGTTCTTAAAGAACTCCGATCTGTGATTGTTAGCCCCCTGACTGATCTGTATAATCAGTCCCTTCTTACAGGAGATGTTCCTGATGATTGGAGAATGGCTAATGTTGTACCCATTCACAAGAAGGGTAGTAGAGAAGAAGCTAGTAACTATGGGCCAGTCAGCTTGACATCTGTAGTGGTAAAATGATGGAGACTCTACTAAAAAAGAAGATAATTGACCATCTAACAACAAACAACTTGATGGACCCAAACCAGCATGGCTTTACTGAGGGCCGATCATGTCAGACTAATCTCATTGATTTCTTTGACTATGTAACTAAAGTGCTGGATGAAGGTGGTGCTGTGGATATCGCCTACCTGGATTTCAGTAAAGCTTTTGATACGGTTCCCCATAAAGAGCTGTTAGAGAAGTTATCAAAAATTGGACTTAACCCCTGGATAATTCAGTGGATCTGCAGTTAGCTGAAGGACAGATACCAGAGGGTTGTTGTTAATGGAGTGTATTCTGAGGAGAGGCTGGTTACAAGTGGGGGCCACAAGGATCTGTTCTGGGCCCTGCTCTGTTTAACATGTTTGTAAGTGACATAAGGGACGGCTTGGTAGGGAAGGTTTGCTTGTTTGCTGATGACACAAAAGTGTGTAATAGGGTTGATGTTCCAGGAGGTGTCGATAATATGGAGAATGATTTATCTTTATTAGATAAGTGGTCAAAACAATGGAAACTTCAGTTCAATGTTTCCAAATGTAAAATAATGCACTTGGGGACAAGAAATCCTCTATCTGAGTATCGTATTGGCAGTTCTGTGCTAACAAAGACCTCAGAAGAGAAGGATTTGGGGGTAGTCATCTCTGACAGCCTCAAAATGAGTAACCAATACAACCAGGCGGTAGGGAAAGCAAATCGTATGCTTGGCTGCATAGCTAGAGGTATAACAAGCAGAAAGAGGGAGATTGTCATCCCTCTGTATAGAGCTCTAGTGAGACCACATCTGGAATACTGTGTTCAATTCTGGAGACCTCACCTGCAAAGGGATATTGCTAAAATAGGACGGGTCCAGAGAAGAGCTACAAAAATGGTGGAAGGTCTAAAGCATAGAACTTATCAAGAAAGACTCTGAGTTCTTAATATGTATAGTCTGGAGGAAAGAAGAGAAAGGGGGGACATGATTGAAACCTTTAAATATGTTAAAGGACTGAATAAAGTTCAGGAGGGAGGGGTTATTAATAAGAAACTGAACACAAGAACACGGGGGCACAATCTGAGGTTAGTTGGGGGAAAAATCAAGAACAACATTAGAAAATATTACTTCACTGAAAGAGTAGTAGAAGCTTGGAACAAACTTCCAGCAGAGGTGGTTGATAAATCCACAGTAACTGAATTTAAACATGCCTGGGATAAACATGTATCTATCCTAAGATAAAAATAAAAGGATAATAAAAGGGCAGACTAGATGGACCAGGTGGGCTTTTTCTGCCGTCAATCTTCTATGTTTCTATGTGTCTATGACCTATCCTCAGGATAGGTCATTGATATCAGATCGCTGGGGTCTGACTCCCAGAACCCCCACCACTCAGCTGTTTGAGGCGTCTGCAGTAGTCAGATAACTCCTTTAAAACTTGCACCCTTGTTATATACTTCTATATTCTTTCCATCCTAATATGAATTATGATATCAATTGCATAATGAAATCATGTCTAAACATGCAGATACAAAATTTTAGATTTGGAAGAAGAGCAGGACAATAAATTTTGTCAATAAATATTGCTGTGCAATGTCACTGATATCTCTACTGAGAGACCAGCGTGGAGTCCTATTTGACTTGAAGCTACGATTTCAAGGACAAAGGACATAAAAACTCCAATTTGAGGCACTTTTCTCCTGCAGTCAATTTAGTTTCAAAACATTGCATTTGCACTTTAAACCCACGGTAAAAGCTGAAAGCTTCACAACTGGTTGTTGACCAGTTGGTAGATGCTCATTCGGAAAGCAGACCAGAGATAGGAAGAAATAGGACATTGTGGATATGTGACATCCTTGGCCCATTTTTTGCACCCTCCACCTGCTGAGATAATTAGGGTAAAGTCCAGGATCTGTTTTAATTTCCTGGGTTATGTCAAGGTCTCAGGTCAATAAGGATGCCACTGAAAGGATCTATTCTTCCTCCGGGACTGGACACAATGCTGAGTTCTCCCACTTTCAGAAACAAGACAATGGCGAATCAGTCACTTTCCAGCGGTCATGACGCGTATGATTCATTGCAACCTTTTGTTAACACTCGTCTGAATTGTTAATGGCAGTGACATTTTTCTATTCTTCTCTGTAATGCTGGGAGATCGCGGTTTGTAACCCTTGACCGTGCCAAAGTCATTTTTCTTAAGTTTTCCGGTGGTCCAGTGTTTGGATGGTGAGAGCCTTCACAGACATAACAGATTATTTAATGTTTATTTGCATTTTGAAAAGGGAACTGTGTAATACTTCACTTCTCCTGTGGAGGTGCTGCAGGGGAGGTGAACACTTGCTAGGAGGTTCCACCACAGATCACAACTGATCACTGGCAACTGAAATAGGTTATCGTGTTATCTGCTTATGCTTAGGAGCCAATCTAAAGTGGACAACCACTTTTAATATTATATATATAATGGAAATTCTTAAAAGGCAACAAGCCCTGAAATTGTATGATAAAAATACTTCTCCATCAATGACCCTTGAACTGTTGGAAGAAGGCCTACTGGGAGTTGTGGTTTCAGAACAGTTGGAGATCTTAGCTAATACTTAAAGGCCCAGCATCTCATCATATGCATTTCACAATTGGCTCCCTATTTTATTCTTAAAAACAACTTCATAAAAAAGACTACTTTCTCCTGCTGTCAATTTTGTCTCAAAACAAAAGTAGATTTGCGATTTAGTCCTTCCTTGAAAATACCACCGATTCTCCTCTCAGACACCTATAATAAAAGTGGAGACTGCTGTTCTACAAGACTGGAGGCCCTTAAAGGGGTTTTAAGGGATTGTACTACTGATGACCTATCCTGAGGAATGGGTGAATGGGATTGAGCACGATACCAAGCACAGCCTCTGTACAATGTACGGCGCTGTGCTTGGTGAGCGGGGAGAAGGTAGCGGTGCTCATAGGAGCACTGGTACCTTCTCAAACAGCTGATCGGCGGGGGTCCCGGGTGTCGGACCCCCACCGATCAGATACTGATGACCTATCCTGGGGATAGGTCATCAATAGTGCAATCCTGGAAAACCCCTTTAAAGATTTGCAGACTACTCAGTTGACCAGGATCCTATTTTTAGGGAGCACCCAATGTTCTCTAGCAGTATACAGGAACTTACTGCACTCCTTAAGGGGTTGTCTCATCTCAGACATTGATGGCATATTACATAGTACTTGCTCGGCTATGAATGGAGATAGAAACAGGTCCCAGAGGTGAGACCCGCACCTATATAACATTGATGGCATAATGTAGTGATATGTCATCAATATCTGGGATGAGCCAACCCCTTTTAAGGGAATAGTATTTGGGTGCTTTATATTGTTGGGCATTATACGGTGATGTGTGGACTGTATATGACAACATTTTCTTGGAATATTGTTGCTGTAGTAACAGGGATAACATTATGAGAAAATCTGCCAAGCATGGGGTCTACTTAGCACATTACCAAGGGCCCCATTTAATTCAAACTGACCCTTCTGCTCTACATCTTGTTCTAGGGGCCCACTAAAAGAAAGGGTTTAGTTAAAAAAAAAAGGAAGGAAAGGGCATTCTAGACTACATTACAAAAAGTAGGGAGGTATTGCTTTCCTGGCAGAGTTAGCTATGCCACCCCCTAAAAGATACACTTTAAAGTAGAATTGCCCAATTTGATGGTAATAAATTTAAAGAGGTTGTTTGGGTTCAGAGCTGAACCTGGACATATTGCTGATATTACACAGGCCTAGGTTTTTTCTGGAGATCCGGTGACATACCGGGCTCTCCATGGGTAAAGCTAGGCGGAGGCTTCCACCAAGCAGTGAGCCCGGTGATGTCGCCAGCAGTAATGGACGGGCTTTAGCTCTGCCCTAGCCTGTAAAACAGATAGGGCAGCACTAAAGCCCACCCATCAGTGCCGATGACGTCACCGGGAACACTGCTAGGTGCAAGCCTCCTCCTAGCAGTATAAAAATATGAACAAACAGCCCTCACCCTTTGCCAGAGCAAATGAGAGCATCGGCAAATGAAATACTCCGATGCTCATATCACAGGGCCTGCCTGGGTGAAGATAGGGATATGTCTGAATTTTATTGCACTTTTAGTTTTTTTTATGTCTATTTTTGGCTTCACTTTTCTTTTCTCAGGGGTCTCATGGTTGGGCATTAACTATAATGGGTTGATCATGTAAACTTGATATAAAGTGGCACGGTGCTTTATGGTTACTGATGCAATTTGGTTCAGAAGGCGTCATAGTGGTAGGACCCTCACTGAGGAGACATTTTCAGCATCATAGACTACAGTAATTATGTCTACACTTGGACAATCCCAATAAAGTATTGTGTTGAGTCTTTGGTTTCTAAGTTGGATAGTTGATTGGTTGACCCTTCCTCTACAGTTAATATCAAGTTTTCACCTTGCTCTTGTAGAGTATATTCTAGAAGAAGTATTAATCAGTCTTGTGTATCTTTATATTTTTACAGATGACCACACGGAAACACCAGTCCTAACAACAAACGGTCTCCAGTCTGGTCTAAAGGACACGGTTTCACCAGCCTTTGGTGCAACAGTGATCATTATTGTGACTGTGGTGATATCTGGCAGTGCATATCTATGTTTTCTGAAGTACATATGTTCTGGATGCTGCAAAGCAACACAGGTTGTCCCAGTGAGAAGACTTGACCCATCTCGATGTGAAGAGCAAGTATAGACCTTTGTTAAACATGGATCTAAGATTGGTTTACGTAGCCATATCGGACAACTGTTTTTAACAGTGTGATTGACATGACCCATCTTGACCTAAAGAGAAAGTGTCTTAGCTGTCTAGTGGACATGTGTTGAAGAAGAATCGACTGGCTGTTTTGTTAAATGATGCGAAAAGTCCAATGTCTAATCGCTATTTTGATCTGAGGAGCAAGTGTTTTGAGGATCAATCTTAAAGAAGGTTCTTCATTGAGGTCTTAATTTTACAGATCTCAAAAACCATGCTCTTGACTAACTCAACTTATCGTGAGCTGAGGAGCAAGCATAGTTACTGCCTCAAAGATAACCAAGATGGACTGTTCGCTGGAGGAGTCAGATTAACCCCTCACAATGGACATACAAAATAAGAGCCATAAGTCTTTGTGACTGGTAGACTTGGGGTAAAGTGCAGAAGCCATATGTTCAAATGTTGCGTGATCTGGGTACAAATGGGTGTCATGGTGCAATATGGATCTACGTACATAGATATAGACCTGCTACACAAACAAAAGGAGTACACAGTGAAGTTAAAATTGTGGTTGGTGCTTTTTCCGAACATTAGACAGTGTTTTAGTTTTGCCAAAAAATAAACCAAAAAATGTCAAAGGGAACATAAATAAATGGTCAAAGGGTTGTCTCAGGGGGAAGTTGATACCATATGGCTGAGATGTTCCATCAATGTCTGAACAACAGTGGTCAGTGGCACAGGGTGAAGGATGGATGATCTTTCAAAGAATCTTTTTCAAAGAAAGGCCTTTCATTCATGAACATTTTATTTTGTAGAATGAAAGATTTTTTTGTATGACCATTGGATGAAAATTCTAGGCAAGGCTGACTTCTTTTCAGATGACGATGGTCTGTCATCGGTCAGCTAAAGCAATCGTTCATTGTGAAAATTCACCAGACGAACCAACATTCTGGTGGACATGGCATATTATGATCACCTTTAGGCAAATGGGGATTTTAAAGCGATTATCCCATGATTAATGTAAAAAATTTTAACCAGTCATCATATAGGACATGACAGTCTCTCTCTGACAAAGCTACAACCAGCCTGTAGCCCACATGGATCCAGAGATCTCCTCATATATTGCGCCAAATGTTCTGGTAGATGTATTTCAAGCTGTAAGCTTACGGGGGTGTCCTTTCTCAGGTTGTGTGTCCTTTCTGCTGAAGCATGTGCTTATGTCTCAATGAGCAGGACAGAGAAATGGCAGGTGGAGCTGTACAGATTTTTATATTTATATTTTACTGAATAGCTCAATGGCTATGATACATTTTTAAAGGGAGTCTGTTTTTCACCTATATACTAACAGCAGTGCCCCACAGAAGATTGCAGACACATCCCAGACATACCTGTGTGCACTGTGTGTCTGTATTCCATGTCCAGAAAAAGCACTTTTAATCTGCAGGAAAACAGCTCCCAAGTACCCAGCTGAAAGTGAAAGTAAAAACAGCTTTCTCTCCCGACTCGATTTCTAACAGCTATATCTTCTGATATACTGGATATAATACTGGGACTTTGGTATTATTTGAAAGCTTGGAATATCAGCTTTCAAGAAGGTAACCATTTTTCTATCTGCTACCAATTCCAAGATATGAGCAGCTAAAGTAGCCCTCCCCTCTTCAGTCTGGTTTGCTTTGGGCACTTGCAGCAGCAGAGCCGGGCACTTGGGAGCTGTTTTCCTGCAGAATAAAAGTGCTTTTTCTGGACATATAATACACACACACAGTGCACACAGGAATGTCTGGGATGTGACATGTAATACAGACACACAGTGCACACAGGTATGTCTGGGATGTGACATGTAATACAGACACAGTGCACACAGGTATGTCTGGGATGTGACATGTAATACACACACAGTGCACACAGGTATGTCTGGGATGTGACATGTAATACACACACACAGTGCACACAGGTATGTCTGGGATGTGACATGTAATACAGACACAGTGCACACAGGTATGTCTGGGATGTGACATGTAATACAGACACAGAGCACACAGGTATGTCTGGGATGTGACATGTAATACACACACAGTGCACACAGGTATGTCTGGGATGTGACATGTAATACACACACACAGTGCACACAGGTATGTCTGGGATGTGACATGTAATACAGACACAGTGCACACAGGTGTGTCTGGGATGTGACATGTAATACAGACACAGTGCACACAGGTATGTCTGGGATATGACATGTAATACACACACAGTGCACACAGGTATGTCTGGGATGTGACATGTAATACACACATACAGTGCACACAGGTATGTCTGGGATATGACATGTAATACAGACACACAGTGCACACAGGTATGTCTGGGATGTGACATGTAATACAGACACAGTGCACACAGGTGTGTCTGGGATGTGACATGTAATACAGACACAGTGCACACAGGTATGTCTGGGATGTGACATGTAATACACACACAGTGCACACAGGTATGTCTGGGATGTGACATGTAATACACACACACAGTGCACACAGGTATGTCTGGGATGTGACATGTAATACAGACACAGTGCACACAGGTGTGTCTGGGATGTGACATGTAATACAGACACAGTGCACACAGGTATGTCTGGGATATGACATGTAATACACACACAGTGCACACAGGTATGTCTGGGATGTGACATGTAATACACACATACAGTGCACACAGGTATGTCTGGGATATGACATGTAATACAGACACACAGTGCACACAGGTATGTCTGGGATGTGACATGTAATACAGACACACAGTGCACACAGGTATGTCTGGGATGTGACATGTAATACAGACACACAGTGCACACAGGTATGTCTGGGATGTGACATGTAATACAGACACACAGTGCACACAGGTAATGTCTGGGATGTGACATGTAATACAGACACACAGTGCACACAGGTATGTCTGGGATGTGACATGTAATACAGACACACAGTGCACACAGGTATGTCTGGGGATGTGACATGTAATACAGACACACAGTGCACACAGGTATGTCTGGGATGTGACATGTAATACACACACAGTGCACACAGTATGTCTGGGATGTGACATGTAATACAGACACACAGTGCACCAGGTATGTCTGGGTATGTGACATGTAAATACAACACACAGTGCACACAGTATGTCTGGGATGTGACATGTAATACACACACAGTGCACACAGGTATGTTGGGATGGACATGTAATACAGACACAGTACACAGTATGTCTGGGATGTGACATGTAATACAACACACAGTGCACACAGTATGTCTGGGATGTGACATGTAATACAACACACAGTGCACACAGGTATGTCTGGGAATGTGACATGTAATACAGACACACAGTGCACACAGGTATGTCTGGGATGTGACATGTAATACACACACAGTGCACACAGGTATGTCTGGGATGTGACATGTAATACAGACACACAGTGCACACAGGTATGTCTGGGATGTGACATGTAATACACACACAGTGCACACAGGTATGTCTGGGATGTGACAATGTAATACAGACACACAGTGCACACAGGTATGTCTGGGATGTGACATGTAATACAGACACACAGTGCACACAGGTATGTCTGGGATGTGACATGTAATACACACACACAGTGCACACAGGTATGTCTGGGAATGTGACATGTAATACAGACACACAGTGCACACAGGTATGTCTGGGATGTGACATGTAATACAGACACACAGTGCACACAGGTATGTCTGGGATGTGACATGTAATACAGACACACAGTGCACACAGGTATGTCTGGGATGTGACATGTAATACACACACAGTGCACACAGGTATGTCTGGGATGTGACATGTAATACAGACACACAGTGCACACAGGTATGTCTGGGATGTGACATGTAATACACACACAGTGCACACAGGTATGTCTGGGATGTGACATGTAATACATGACACACAGTGCACACAGGTATGTCTGGGATGTGACATGTAATACAGACACATCTGCACACAGGTATGTCTGGGGATGTGACATGTAATACACACACAGTGCACACAGGTATGTCTGGGATGTGACATGTAATACAGACACACAGTGCACACAGGTATGTCTGGGATGTGACATGGAATACAGACACACAGTGCACACAGGTATGTCTGGGATGTGACATGGAATACCAGGACACCACAGTGCACAACAGGTATGGTCTGGGATGTGACATGTAATACAGACACACAGTGCACCACAGGTATGTCTGGGAATCGTGACATCGTAATACAGACACACAGTGCACAGCAGGTATGTCTGGGATGTGGACATGTAATAAACACACAGTGCACACAGGTATGTCCTGGGATGTGACATGTAATACAGACACACAGTGCACACAGGTATGTCTGGGATGTGACATGTAATACAGACACACAGTGCACACAGGTATGTCGGGATGTGACATGTAATACAGACACACAGTGCACACAGGTATGTCTGGGATGTGACATGTAATACACACACAGTGCACACAGGTATGTCTGGGATGTGACATGTAATACACACCACAGTGCACACAGGTATGTCTGGATGTGACATGTAATACAGACACACAGTGCACACAGGTATGTCTGGGATGTGGACATGTAATACAGACACACAGTGCACACAGGTATGTCTGGGATGCTGACATGTAATACAGACACACAGTGCACACAGGTATGTCTGGGATGTGACATGTAATACAGACACACAGTGCACACAGGTATGTCTGGGATGTGACATGTAATACACACACAGTGCACACAGGTATGTCTGGGATGTGACATGTAATACAGACACACAGTGCACACAGGTATGTCTGGGATGTGACATGTAATACACACACAGTGCACACAGGTATGTCTGGGATGTGACATGTAATACAGACCACACAGTGCACACAGGTATGTCTGGGATGTGACATGTAATACAGACACACAGTACACACACAGGTATGTCTGGGATGTGACATGTAATACAGACACACGGTGCACACAGGTATGTCTGGGATGTGACATGTAATACAGACACACAGTACACACAGGTATGTCTGGGATGTGACATGTAATACACACACACAGTGCACACAGGTATGTCTGGGATGTGACATGTAATACACACACAGTGCACACAGGTATGTTTGGGATGTGACATGTAATACAGACACAGTGCACACAGGTATGTCTGGGATGTGACATGTAATACACACACAGTGCACACAGGTATGTCTGGGATGTGACATGTAATACAGACACACAGTGCACACAGGTATGTCTGGGATGTGACATATAATACAGACACACAGTGCACACAGGTATGTCTGGGATGTGACATGTAATACACATACAGTGGCACACAGGTATGTCTTGGATGTGACATGTAATACAGACACACAGTGCACACAGGTATGTCTGGGATGTGACATGTAATACAGACACACAGTGCACACAGGTATGTCTGGGATGTGACATGTAATACACATACAGTGCACACAGGTATGTCTGGGATGTGACATGTAATACAGACACACAGTGCACACAGGTATGTCTGGGATGTGACATGTAATACAGACACACAGTGCACACAGGTATGTCTGGGATGTGACATGTAATACACACACAGTGCACACAGGTATGTCTGGGATGTGACATGTAATACAGACACACAGTGCACACAGGTATGTCTGGGATGTGACATGTAATACAGACACACAGTGCACACAGGTATGTCTGGGATGTGACATGACACACAGTGCACACATGTATGTCTGGGATGTGACATGTAATACAGACACACAGTGCACACAGGTATGTCTGGGATGTGACATGACACAGTGCACACAGGTATGTCTGGGATGTGACATGTAATACAGACACAGTGCACACAGGTATGTCTGGGATGTGACATGTAATACAGACACAGTGCACACAGGTATGTCTGGGATATGACATGTAATACACACACAGTGCACATAGGTATGTCTGGGATGTGACATGTAATACAGAGACACATTGCACACAGGTATCTCTGGGATGTGACATGTAATACAGACACACAGTGCACACAGGTATGTCTGGGATATAACATGTAATACAGACACACAGTGCACACAGGTATGTCTGGGATGTGTCTACAATCTTCTGCGGGGCAGTGCTCTTAGTTATATAGGTGAAAAACAGGTGAAAGACTCCCTATAATTACATGCAATTACAAAAGTATTCAGATCCATATGCTGGTTAAAAACTGTTAAATATTTTTCATGGGATAACCCCTTTAAGTCATCAATGCCTCTGCTTAAAAAGACCCCTTTAACTTATCAGGAAAGTTAGATGGAACTTTACTGTTCTTCTTACCATTGATATTTTTGTAGATAAGCAAAGGAGTCTCAACTTTCAAGTGTGAACTATAAGAATCCTGGTGTCTTAAGAAGATAAGTCCCTATCCTCAATCAAAAAGAATAAACATCTTGAATTAAAGAGATAACACACGTTGACATCCTTCCAGGAGTACTACTTCTTATTTTCTTTATAGTGTATTGCTTTTTCATGGTTTTAAATAAAGCAGTTTACACATTAGAGATGATGTAAGCTTGATAGCTGTCGTGGATTTTCTGCTTTCTCTTCTCTTTCATCTTGGTGTCTTTGTTGTGCAGTGTATTCAGTATCTCAACTATTACAGATACAGAAAAATGTTTACTTCGGACAGAAGTAAGTTTTCTGTAGAACTTAAGCTTCTCATAGACATTTTGGTGGAACTAGCCAACCACCTAGTGTGTGTATGGAGTGTCCCGATTCTCTCAAGATGCAAATGTTGAGAGAATAAAGTACTGGACATTCAGATATCAACTTGCCCTTGGTTTTCATTGTAAATAAGCTGCCATGAGAGTTATCTGGCTGACGCTTACTCCACTCTCCTCACTGAGGACACGTGCATGCTTGGCCAAATTGAGCATTCATGTGTATGAGGAGATCAGAAGAAAGGTACATGGACACCATAAAACCACTAGAGATATTGTATAGCAAGAGGGCGAATTTGCGCCAACCAGAGATATACTTTCCATGGGTGTAAAGCATGGCCTGGGGGTAGAACCGCAGGCTGAACTTTTTCTTCTGTTCCAGGCATGAAAACGCTGCATTTTCATGCAGCTGCCACTGCTCAGTGCAAAGAGATTATTGCAGCTTCCATTGGTAGTAACTATAAATTTCTATGCACTGAGCTCCCCCTAGTGGTGGCTTCAGGTAGACAGTTTTCTAATACAATGAGGGAAGCCGCAGACGTAGAACTGTATGTGGAAGCTTATAAATGTATTTATGCCAATTGTTTGCTGTAAATACATTGAGAAATATGTCAACATATTTATGAAGCACCTGTCCACTTTTTCTAGAAGTCAAATAAAGGCTGAGGGTGACTTTTAATCACCTTTTTTTCTCTTTAATTAAAAAGATTTTGTACATTCATCAAAAATCTAGGGTTATGCTTTGCGTCCCGCACAGGAGATGAAGACTAGTGCAGTCTTGATCTATACCCATTAAGGGTTCATGCACACGAACTTGTGCCACCCGTGTCGTGCACTGGGGACCGCAAATTGCGGTCCCCAATGCGCGGGCACTGTCCATGTGCCCTGCACTGACGTATGCAGACCCATTTAACATGAATGGGTTTGTGATCCATCTGCAGCGCAAAAAAAATTGAGAATGTTCTATTTATTTGTGGTGTGGAGCCACGGAAGTTCTCCGTAGTACTTTGTGGTCTTCCTCTCCGTGCCTCCACTCCACAAGTGAATGGGTCCGCATCCGTGACACGGATCTGATGTTTGTGTGCATGAGCCCTAACAGTGTAGTACTGCGGCCAGTGCCAAAGAGAGCAACTAGTACCAATTTTTGCTATGATAAATAGTACATTATACCTCATTGCTATGTAAATTTCCTTCAACTGCCCTCTGCTGGCTGCAGTTGGTAAAACAATAACATGTTACCAGACTGCTGCTCCCCGTAATACAGCTCATAGACCAGGTTAGGCTACTTTCTCATATGCGTTTTTGCCTGATCCGGTAGGGATCAGCAAAAACGCTTCCATTATTGATAATTCAACCGGCTGCATCCGTTATGATCAGATCCGGTTGCATTATCTTTAAAATAGCTAAGACAGTCACTAACACTATTGTAAGTCAATGGGTGGCGGATCCGTTTTCTAGTGTGTCCCATGACGCACACAAAAACTCTGCTTGTAGCATTTTTGTGTGCGGTATGGGAATGCACCAAAAGAAACAGGATGCATTCTGGTGTATTCTGTTCTGTGTATTCTGTTCCATTCAGTTCAGTTTTGTCCCCACTGACAATGAACGGAAGCGTTTTTTAAGCAAAATGCAGCTGTAAAAGTAGCTTTAGCATTTAGCAAACAGAGTCTTCCATGCATCTAAAAATGTAAGAATTTTCTTAAAAAACACTAGAAATGAAGAGCAGAACAAACAGTCCAGGCAGCAAAATATTACTGGGTATGGGCCAACCCAAACACTTGGCTTAATTTCCATGTGCACACCAGTGCTGTGAAGAATACATTTTACCCTGCCAGCGGGAAGTCACCAGCTCATCTTCAATAGGACATGGAAACAAATGGGACAAGTTGTTTTAAAAATATCAATGTTTCATCATTTTTCATTAATTTTTATGTGCTAATTAGCATTTTTAGCATTCCAAATATAATTGAATGCACTTGTGTATACCATCATGAGAAAAACAAAGTCCACCCTCTTTAAATTCTATGGTTTTATGTATCAGCATCCAATTAAAAAAAAAAAAAAACAACAACATCTGGTCCTTAGAAGCCTTAGCTATACAAGTACTGTGGAAGTCAGGTCTTTAAAGATGGTGCCCGCTTGTGAGCGGAGCAGGCAGCATAGCTGCTGGGTTTCTGCTGTTTTAAAAAGCAGACACCCAGGGCTAATGTTTATGATCAGCGATAACTCGATCCTAGATACAGTGCCTACAAGTAGTATTCAACCCCCTGCAGATTTAGCTGGTTTGATAAGATGCAAATAAGTTAGAGCCTTCAAACTTCAAACAAGAGCAGGATTTATTAACAGATGCATAAATCTTACAAACCAAAAAGTTATGTTGCTCAGTTAAATTTTAATAAATTTTAAACATAAAAGTGTGGGTCAATTATTATTCAACCCCTCAAACCACCAGAATTCTGTTTGGTTCCCCTAAAGTATTAAGAAGTAGTTCAGGCACAAAGAACAATGAGCTTCACATGTTTGGATTAATTATCTGTTTTTCCAGCCTTTTCTGAGTATTTAAGACCCTCCCCAAACTTGTGAACAGCACTCATACATGGTCAACATGGGAAAGACAAAGGAGCATTCCAAGGCCATCAGAGACAAGATCGTGGAGGGTCACAAGGCTGGCAAGGGGTACAAAACCCTTTCCAAGGAGTTGGGTCTACCTGTCTCCACTGTTGGGAGCATCATCCAGAAGTGGAAGGCTTATGGAACTACTGTTAGCCTTCCACGGCCTGGACAGCCTTTGAAAGTTTCCTCCCGTGCCGAGGCCAGGCTTGTCCGAAGAGTCAAGGCTAACCCGAGGACAACAAGGAAGGAGCTCCGGGAAGATCTCATGGCAGTGGGGACATTGGTTTCAGTCAATACCATAAGTAATGTACTCCACCGCAATGGTCTCCGTTCCAGACGAGCCCGTAAGGTACCTTTACTTTCAAAGCGTCATGTCAAGGCTCGTTTACAGTTTGCTCATGATCACTTGGAGGACTCTGAGACAGACTGGTTCAAGGTTCTCTGGTCTGATGAGACCAAGATCGAGATCTTTGGTGCCAACCACACACGTGACGTTTGGAGACTGGATGGCACTGCATACGACCCCAAGAATACCATCCCTACAGTCAAGCATGGTGGTGGCAGCATCATGCTGTGTGGCTGCTTCTCAGCCAAGGGGCCTGGCCATCTGGTCCGCATCCATGGGAAGATGGATAGCACGGCCTACCTGGAGATTTTGGCCAAGAACCTCCGCTCCTCCATCAAGGATCTTAAGATGGGTCGTCATTTCATCTTCCAACAAGACAACGACCCAAAGCACACAGCCAAGAAAACCAAGGCCTGGTTCAAGAGGGAAAAAATCAAGGTGTTGCAGTGGCCTAGTCAGTCTCCTGACCTTAACCCAATTGAAAACTTGTGGAAGGAGCTCAAGATTAAAGTCCACATGAGACACCCAAAGAACCTAGATAACTTGGAGAAGATCTGCATGGAGGAGTGGGCCAAGATAACTCCAGAGACCTGTGCCGGCCTGATCAGGTCTTATAAAAGACGATTATTAGCTGTAATTGCAAACAAGGGTTATTCCACAAAATATTAAACCTAGGGGTTGAATAATAATTGACCCACACTTTTATGTTTAAAATTTATTAAAATTTAACTGAGCAACATAACTTTTTGGTTTGTAAGATTTATGCATCTGTTAATAAATCCTGCTCTTGTTTGAAGTTTGAAGGCTCTAACTTATTTGCATCTTATCAAACCAGCTAAATCTGCAGGGGGTTGAATACTACTTGTAGGCACTGTATGTAACCCCTCAGATGTAGTCAATTTTGACCTAAGGATCTGAGGAGGCTTTTCCCAGGAGAGCTGCTCTCCCGGTCCTGAGCAGCTTCCCCGAGCTCAGATCGGGAATGTCATTAGTTCATGGAAGCCTGGGTCTCTCTTAAAAAACACAGCCTATTACAACTGTAGGTATTATGGAGGCCACTGGGTCATGACATAGGCGTGCTGTAGTCAAGTACCAACTGGCCAAACAGGCTATTGCTGGCTCCTGTCGAACTAATGAGGACTTCACTGTTTAGTCGATCTGCATTGTTAAAGAGGACTGTCTGTTTTAATATATTCATGCATTCTCCATGTAATAACAATTCTGGAGCATCTATTCTTATGTCTCTATGTTGTCCCATTTCTTTATTATTTCTACTAGAAGTTATAAATGAATTGCTAGCAGTCTGCAGTAAGGGTACAGAGGGGAGGTAACTAGTTGGGGGGGTTTCCTGCACAGACTCACTCTATCCAATCAGTACTGCCATTTTCAGTCTGTGCAGTTACATACCCCCAACTGGTTACCTCCCTTCTATACCCTTACTGAAGTAGAAATAAAGGAATGGCACATAGAGACATAAGAATAGATGCTCCAGAATTGTTATTACATGGGGAATGCATGAAGCTATTGAAACAAGCATGTCAGGAGCGGGGAGAGGTCCTCTTTAATGGCCAAGCCGCACCAACAATAACGCATGGCCATTAACTTCAATCCGACCACGTTGTGTGGTCACGTCCTTACACTGTGCAAGAAAATAATAATGCTGATATACATTGCTGACTACCACATGTAAAAGTAGTGGAGGAAGAAGCCGCTGTTAGACTCACTTGGCAGTGACTTTACTCCTCGCTGACAAACGGATTGGGCAGTAGATTTGGCCAATCCACATATAATGTGTATGCCCAGCTTTAGGCCACCATACAGTACCCTGTACACATAAATAATGCTACCATATAGTACAGGAAGCATACCTCCCAACTTTGCAAACGAATAAAGAGGAACACATTGTACAGCACAGATTTTTTTGGCACTAGGCCACGCCTCTAACTCCACCCAAAACATAACTTAATGCCCCCACATAGTAGTTATTCCCCCTTCATGCCACCACCTACATTGTGCCTCCTTCACTGAATTATGCCCAGCTGTGCCCCCAGTAATATGTTCACATTTTGCCCCCAGTAATATGAACACATTGTGCCCCCAGTAATATGCCATATTGTGCCCCCCAGTAATATGCCCGCATTGTGCCCACATTGTGCCCCCAGTAATATGCCCACATTTTGCCCCAGTAATATGCCCAAATTGTGCCCCCAGTAATATGCCCACATTGTGCCCCCAGTAATATGCCACATTGTGCCCCCCCAATAATATGCCCACATTTTGCCCCTAATTAATATGCCCACATTGTGCCCCTGACAGAAAGAAAAAAAAATAAACACCACATGCATACCTTCTTCCTAGCAGCAGCAGCAGGACATCTGCTGCTCTAGTCTGTGGAGAGGGCGGGGCCAAGGCTGACTGCTGGCCGGCCCCGCCCTCTGCACAGACCAGAGGTGTGGAGAGCCGGCAGGGGGGGACAAATGATGAAGCAGGGAGGTGATGCCGGCTCTCTTCTTCATTGTAATAAAGGCAATTGTCTCTGCTTCCTATGGACGCAGAGACAGCTGCGAGAAAGCAGGACATATCTCCCCTATATCAGGACAGCACAATCCGGGACTGTCCTGCTGGATCGGGCACGGCTGGGAGGTATGATATAGCTAAGGTCCCTATATAGTATACATAGGTAATTCTGCCAAACAGTACACATAAAAAATGCTGCCATACCATACAAATAACGACGGACTCCATACAGTATACATAAATACTGCTGCCATACAGTTCACGTAATGCTGGAATACAAGTCATGGATGTACTGCTGGTGAAGTCATGTTTTGTGCCCCATAAAATCCAAATATAGATGTGGAACACATTAGCAACATGCTCGCAAAATCTGTATGTTAACCGCTATTTACACACATTGTACTCTATTTTTCAGTGTGATTTGCACTTTTTAGGTACAAGGCCTAATGGGGCTAAAGAGTAGTTATTATTTTGTTTTAGGTATTTGACCCTATGGCACTCAATGAGGCATACAGGGGGATGAGAGAGAGGAGGCCAGACTATAACTAATGTGTGATAGTTGGGGGGCCCTGTTACAGATTTTGTATTGGGGCCCGGGAATCACTGGTGAAGGGGTTAACCTAGAGGAAAAATATTCAGTATAACAAAACCAATTTGGTAGTTGTAGTGTAGTGTTTATTTTTTTTAGTGTTGCTTCGCTGATTAATATCAGAACAGATCTGCTGCTCCCATATGGTGAAGAAACTCGAAATAAGACAGAAATAAGAAACCTGCTAATGAGGCAACAAGAAAACACACTTGTCTATCACATTACTTAAGCTTGAGAGAAGGAAACGTGAAAGCAAAACCATCAAGTACCGTAGCTGTAGAAACATTATTTACTGATGCAACTCACCAAAAATATTATGTTTACAGCTATGCTGAGCCGCTAGATAGTGACATAAAAAGGAAAAATAATACAGATTATAGTATGCGCTATATAGGTGAAGTAAGGAGAGGGACAACTGTAAGGAGAGCCCATCACAAGATAGTGGATATCATATTCCCACAATATCAATATCTCAACAAAGGAAACTGAAGACAACACAAATACAAGCTGCTATTACTGTAGTATAATACCGATGTATGAGAATATTGTTGCTATAATACTGTAATCCTATGTGCAAATACAATATAACCACTATATTACTGTTCCTTCCATGCAAGAATATAACTGCTATAATACTGCTCCTGTGTACAAGAATATAACTATTATAATACTGCTCCTATGTACAATAATATAACTACTATAATACTACTCATATGTACAAGAATATAACTACTATAATACTGCTCATATGTACAAGAATATAACTACTATAATACTGCTCCTATGTACAAGAATATAACTACTATAATACTGCTCCTATGTACAAGAATATAACTACTATAATACTGTCTCCTATGTACAATAATATAACTACTATAATACTGCTCCTATGTACAAAAATATAACTGCTATAATACTGCTTCCTATGTACAAGAATATAACTACTATAATACTGCTCCTATGTACAAGAATATAACTACTATAATACTGCTTCTATGTACAAGAATATAACTACTATAATACTGCCTCCTATGTACAATAATATAACTACTATAATACCGCCTCCTACTGTATGTACAAGAATATAACTACTATAATACTGCCTCCTATGTACAAGAATATAACTACTATAATACTGCTCCTATGTACAAGAATATAACTACTATAATACTACTCATATGTACAAGAATATAACTACTATAATACTGCTCCTATGTACAAGAATATAACAACTATGATACTGCCCCTATGTATAAGAAAAAAACTACTATAATACTGCTCCTATGTACAAGAATCTAAGTACTATAATACTACTCCTATATATTAGAATATAACTATTATAATACTGCTCCTATTTACAAGAATATAATTACTATAATACTGCCTCCTTTGTACATTAATATAACTACTATAATACTGCCTCCTATGTACACAAATATAACTACTATAATACTGCCCCTATGTATAAGAATATAACTACCTGCTCCTATGTACAAGAATATAACTACTATAATACTGCTCATATATATAAGAATATAATTAATATAATACTGCCTCCTATGTAAAAGAATATAACTACTATAATACCGCTCCTATGTACAAGAATATAACTGCTATAATACTGCTCCTATGTACAAGAATAGAACTACTAAAATACTGCCTCCTATGTATACGAATATAACTACTATAATACTACTCCTATATATTAGAATATAACTATTATAATACTGCTCCTATTTACAAGAATATAATTACTATAATACTGCTCCTATATACAAGAATATAACTACTATAATACTGCTCCTATGTACACGAATATAACTGCTATAATACTGCCCCTATGTATAAGAATATAACTACCTGCTCCTATGTACAAGAATATAACTACTATAATAATGCTCCTTTGTAGAAGAATATAACTACTATAATACTGCCTCCTATGTACAAGAATATAATTACTATAATACTGCTCCTATGTACAAGAATATAATTACTATAATACTGCCTCTTATATATAAGAATATAACTACTATAATACTGCTCCTATGTACAAGAATATAACTACTATAATAATGCTCCTATGTATAAGAATATAACTACCTGCTCCTATGTAGAAAAATATAACTACTATAATACTGCTCCTTTGTAGAAGAATATAACTACTATAATACTGCCTCCTATGTACAAGAATATAATTACTATAATACTGCTCCTATGTACAAGAATATAACTACTATAATACTGCTCCTATGTAGAAGAATATAACAACTATAATACTGCTCCTATGTACAAGAATATAACTACTATAATACTGCTCCTATGTACAAGAATATAACTACTATAATACTGCTCCTATGTACAAGAATATAACTACTATAATACTGCTCCTATGTACAAGAATATAACTACTATAATACTGCTCCTATGTACAAGAATATAACTACTATAATACCGCTCCTATGTACAAGAATATAACTGCTATAATACTGCTCCTATGTACAAGAATATAACTACTATAATACTGCCTCCTATGTAGAAGAATAAAACTACTATAATACTACTCCTATATATTAGAATATAACTACTATAATACTGCTCCCATTTACAAGAATATAATTACTATAATACTGCTCCTATATACAAGAATATAACTACTATAATACTGCTCCTATGTACACAAATATAACTGCTATAATACTGCCCCTATGTGTAAGAATATAACTACCTGCTCCTATGTACAAGAATATAACTACTATAATACTGCCTCTTATATATAAGAATATAACTACTATAATACTGCTCCTATGTACAAGAATATAACTACTATAATAATGCTCCTATGTATAAGAATATAACTACCTGCTCCTATGTAGAAGAATATAACTACTATAATACTGCTCCTATGTAGAAGAATATAACTGCTATAATACTGCCTCCTATGTAGAAGAATATAACTACTATAATACTGCTCCTATGTAGAAGAATATAACTACTATAATACTGCTCCTATGTACAAGAATATAACTACTATAACACTGCTCCTATGTACAAGAATATAACTACTATAATACTGCTCCTATGTACAAGAATATAACTACTATAATACTGCCTCCTATGTACAAGAATATAACTACTATAATACTGCTCCTATGTACAAGAATATAACTACTATAATACTGCCTTGTACAAGAATATAACTACTATAATACTGCCTCCTATGTACAAGAATATAACTACTATAATACTGCTCCTATGTACAAGAATATAACTACTATAATACTGCTCCTATGTACAAGAATATAACTACTATAATACTGCTCCTATGTACAAGAATATAACTACTATAATACTGCTCCTATGTACAAAATATAACTACTATAATACTGCTCCTATGTACAAGAATATAACTACTGTAATACTGCTCCTATGTTCAAGAATATAACTACTGTAATACTGTTCCTATGTACAAGAATATAATTACTATAATACTGCTCCTATATACAAGAATATAACTACTATAATACTGCCTCCTATGTACAAGAATATAACTACTATAATACTGCTCCTATGTACAAGAATATAACTACTATAATAGTGCCTCCTATGTACAAGAATATAACTACTATAATACCGCCTCCTATGTACAAGAATATAACTACTATAATACTGCCTCCTATGTACAATAATATAACTATTATAATACCGCCTCCTATGTACAAGAATATAACTACTATAATACTGTTCCCTATGTACAAGAATATAACTACTATAATACTGCTCCTATGTACAAAAATATAACTACTATAATACTGCTCCTATGTACAAAAATATAACTACTATAATACAGCTCCTATGTACAAGAATATAACTACTATAATACTGCTCCTATATACAAGAATATAACTGCTATAATACTGCTCCTATGTACAAGAATATAACTACTATAATACTGCTTCCTATGTACAAGAATATAACTACTATAATACTGCCTCCTATGTACAAGAATATAACTACTATAATACTACTCCTATGTACAAGAATATAACTACTATAATGCTTACTATAATACTGCTCCTATGTACAAGAATATAACTACTATAATACTGCCTCCTATGTACAAGAATATAACTACTATAATACTACTCCTATGTACAAGAATATAACTACTATAATACTGCTCCTATGTACAAGAATATAACTACTATAATACTGCTCCTATGTACAAGAATATAACTACTATAATACTGCTCCTATGTACAAGAATATAATTACTATAATACTGCTCCTATATACAAGAATATAACTACTATAATACTGCCTCCTATGTACAAGAATATAACTACTATAATACCCCCTCCTATGTACAAGAATATAACTACTATAATACTGCTCCTATGTACAAGAATATAACTACTATAATAGTGCCTCCTAGGTACAAGAATATAACTACTATAATACCGCCTCCTATGTACAAGAATATAACTACTATAATACTGCCTCCTATTTACAATAATATAACTACTATAATACCGCCTCCTATGTACAAGAATATAACTACTATAATACTGTTCCCTATGTACAAGAATATAACTACTATAATACTGCTCCTATGTACAAAAATATAACTACTATAATACTGCTCCTATGTACAAAAATATAACTACTATAATACAGCTCTTATGTACAAGAATATAACTACTATAATACTGCTCCTATGTACAAGAATATAACTGCTATAATACTGCTCCTATGTACAAGAATATAACTACTATAATACTGCCTCCTATGTACAAGAATATAACTACTATAATACTATTCCTATGTACAAGAATATAACTACTGTAATACTGCTCCTATGTACAAGAATATAACTACTATAATACTGCTCCTATGTACAAGAATATAACTACTATAATACTGCCTCCTATGTACAAGAATATACTATAATACTGCCTCCTATGTACAAGAATATAACTACTATAATACTGCTCCTATGTACAAGAATATAACTGCTATAATGCTGCCTCCTATGTACAAGAATATAACTATAATACTGCCTCTTATGTACTTGAATATAGATGGAGTCTTTATCTCTGGAACCCTCACTTTTGTCCATAGAGCCCCCATAGCCCCTTTTGTGCCGTTTATTTCCATTACATTCCAGTACGTCTGTGATATCAGAGTACGCTGTCACCACCTAGGGAAGGTATACGTGGAGAAGATGAGTTGTCTCTAAGTCATTATTAGAAACAGTAACATCTCTGATCTGATTGCTGAAGAATGATGACATGAACATCGGATAAATTACTCCATTACTCATTCCTCACAGTACAGTAATTATTACCCATTACACTGATATTATCTGTTATGTTAATAGGATCAGTGCTGGGTTAATGCAGTCCTTACCCTTGGGCAATCCTTACTATTTAGAAAGGTTCCTTGACTTTAAGCAGATCACAAGGTGTCCCAATTCTGGAAGCGCCAGCGATCAGCTGTATTCTTTGTGGAAATCTGGCATGTCAGGGCCGGGACAAGGTATTTCGGTGACCTAGGCTGAGCGGACAAATTGCAGGCCTCCAACCCCAAGGCCTGAATCAATAAAAATGACATTACATTTAAAAGATAGTCCCTTCCACCTGTGCCCCCCAATAGTTATAATGCTACTCCTGTAGTGCTCAATGTATTATATAATAATTCTCTACCCCCTGTATTGCCTGTGTATATATGCCCCTGCAGTGCCAGTATATAATGCCCCTTCATCCCTATAGTGTTAGTATATACAGTATATGCCCCTATAGTGCCAGTATATATATATTTTCCCATAGTACCAGTATATAATGCTCCTCCATCCCTCCACTTGTTCCTGTAAAATATAATCCTTTCCCCCTGTACAGCCAGTATATAATTATATAACGCCCCCCCTAGTGCCAGTATATAATTCTCCCCCCATCCTAGTGCGAGTATATAATGCTCCCCCCACCCTTGCACCAGTATATAATGCTTCTTCTTACCGTAGTGCCACTATATAATGCTCCCCATACCCTAGTGCCAGTATATACTGCTCCTCCCACCTTAGTGACAGTATATAATGCTCCCAGTTACCCTAGTACCAGTATATAATGATCCCCCTCCCTAGTGCCAGTATATAATGCTCCCTCTCACCCTAGTGCCAGTATATATGATGCTCCCACTACCCCAGCGCCAGTATATATGAATATGATGCTCCTCCCACCCCATTGTTACGATATATGATGCTCACCCCTCTGCCATTATATATGATTCTCTCCCCCACCATAGCGCCTTCCTTGGTGCCCTCAGTGCTACTAGTGCGATTGCTTAAGGTAAAAAAAAAACACTTATCTCATTCCCGCCACCGTCACCCATGTCTCACAAGATGACATGTTCACACAAGACTCGGTGCAGGAAGTTGCGGTGTTGTCTCCGGGGCCATTTTGTCACTCTACTGTCTCATAGGCTTCAGGCCTAGCAGCCTGACGCCTATGAGACTGAACAGCCACAGATGCGGCCACCATTGCGCCCTCACTTCTGGGTAGCAAGAGGGCACCCTAGTCGGGCCTCAACCGTCGCCTACCCCTTGTCCCGGCCCTGAGTAAAGGTACTTTTACACAAGATGATGATCGGTACAATTGAGCGACGATCGATTCATTTCTCGTGTAGTGAACAATTCAACAATGACCCTTTAGGTGCGCCGATTATCGTTCACAAAATTGTAATTTCGATCACATATTCCATCGTTTGCAAAGCAGACTGTAGAGTGAACGATTCCTGTTTACACGTATAATATCGTTATCGTCCAACGATTATTTTTGTGTCCACACAAACGACCGATTCATCGAGAAATCTACCGGTTGTCGGTTGTCGATCTATCGTTCATTGTTTCTACACTGCTTGATAATCATACAGTATCGCTCAATTTAACAATAATTTACACAGTGATCGGCTCGTGTAACCTTATGTGTTCACTTTCCCTGCAGCGCCACCACAGGTGAAATTCTGCATTACAAAATCTCTATTTAAGTTCTCCAGATAGAAAGACCACCCTGAAGAGATGACCTTTTAATCTATTAACCACCTAACTGTTTTGCCCAAGTCAAGCTCCGGCAGTGGGAAAAGTAGGTAACTGGAGGGGGGAGGGCTGCTTTAGATGCTTTAGAAGCATGCAACTGGTCTTGTCTAAAAGCTGACAGTCCAGGCTGTAATACAAGACCAGCTAAAGTCCAAGCAACAGAGGAGAAATGACTGCTAGAAATCAAGTTGGGAATAATCGTGGGTAATACCTGTTTTTACTTTCACTTTCAGCTGCATTCACAGCATCCCGATTTCTATCAGTGATATCTTCCTCTGTCCTGAACATATTGCTGCCATTTTGGTATTGTCTGAAAGCCTGGAATGCCAGCTTTCAAAAAGATCAGTTGCATATTTCTAGCTCTCCCCCTCCAGTTAGCTACTTTTCCCACTGCTGGAGCTGGACTCTGGCAAAACAGTTAGGGGTTAAAGGAGTCATTCAGTGATAGATACTGATGACCTATCCTCAGGATAGGTCATCTTTATCACATCATCTGGGGTCCAAGTCCCGGCAGCCCCGTCGATCAGCTGTTTCAGGGAGCCAACGCCTCCCGGCAGCTTTCCTCCGTAAATTGTTTGGTGGCGGTGCTTGGTATTGCAGCTCAGCCCCATTCACCTCAATGGGGCTGAGCTGCTCCTAGGCCATGTGACCGATGTACGGTCACTGGCCTAGGAAGACGCTGGAGCACCAGTCTCTTCTAACAGCTGATCGGTGGGGGTCCCGGGTGTTGGATAGGTCATCAATATAAATTTCCAGATAACCCCTTTAAGTCCTGTGTGGCAGTTACCCCGCGAGTTCTGATCCAATCTGCCTCAAACGAGTCTATCCGGACAGATTGGCTTCTGCTTCTGATGCCCGGACTTAAAGGGGTCTCCAGAGAGAATAAAGAACCAGACCAGTGCCGCCGAAAACGGCGCCACTATAATGAAAACCAGCAGGAGCTGAGTAATGTAGCACTAATGAGAACCTTTACACTGAGAGGACTATAAGTAGATGGCAAATTAGTAATAATTACTACAATAATTACACAGCCGAGATTTACCATTGTCCTCGATCCTGACACAGGTGATAAAAGGAACTGGCTTGGGGTATAATTTCTTAACATAAAAAGGGCCTATACCAGAATCAAAACTTATCTACAGGAAAGGGCATAAGTGTTTGATTGCTAGGACCCCTACCAGTCATGAGAATATGGTCCCCTGTTTGAACAGAACGCATGCATTCAAAAATTTATAGGAATGGCGAAGATAGCTATCTTATACATTGGGGGAGGGGGGTTGTAAGATGTACAAGCTGAATCATATACAATTTCCCCCCTGCAAGACAATAGGGGCTTTTGCATACTAATGTAATTACTGTTGCTCTGCCGCCATCTAGTGGCGACACTTGGCAGTCACTTTTACACACTGAAACAAGAAGAATCCTGGATGATGTCATTTCCTGACAGTAGGGAGTCTCTAGAAGTCTTGACTGAAAAGCCGAGTCAGAGACCAGAGTGGGCCCAGAAAATAAGGAGGTGATCCAGCTCTTTAAGGCTGCGAGGAACAATTACTTTGAGTTGTGTTTTGGACTCTGAGAAGAGGAGCATCCTTCAATGGAGTGCAAATTGTTCTCACAGAGATAGAGACTGGTTCTGGAGCAAGGTGAAACTGCACACTGAAATGGATGGAGCGACTGGTCGGAAATGCGCTGCAGCTCCATTCATTTCTAAGGGAGCGGCAAAGATTGATGAGTACAGTGCTCCACTATCTCCAGAATTCCTATAGAAATGACTAGAGCAGAAGCGCATTTCCAACCAGCCACTCCGTTCATTCTAGGGGCTTCGAAGGAATACAGGGCCCCCGTTTTTGTCGATAGTGATCCTAGTGGCCTAAAGCCCTGAAAGTGAAGGAGGGGGCACTGCACATGCGAACCACCCACTCCTATTCATTTCTATGGGGCAGACGGAAATTATCGAGCCAGTGCTCGGCTATTTTCACTGGCCCCATAGAAAATGAATGGAGGGTGGCTGTGCATGCGCAGTGCCCCCTTCTTCACTTTCAGTGCTCTGTTCTTGATATAGGTGCGGGTCCCAGCAGTGGGTTCCATCCGAGCAATATGCCCCCATTGTCCATGATGACACAAACCCTTTGAAGGGAATCTGTCACCCCAATTTCGGACCATTATCTACTGTAATACATAAGTAGACCTGTAGGAGTCCAGGTCACTATTTTTTATTTTCCTACTGCGCTCAGAGTTGCATTGAAATACATTGTCAGGACTGCTGTGCAGGCGAACATGAGTCCTCTCCATTATGGAGGGGCCTGTGTATTTCAGTACAGCCTTGAGTGCTGATAGTAAGGGAACTGGGGGCAGCAGAAAAACCAAAAAAAAGTGAACTGGTGAATAGTGATAATATATCATGCACTAGCAGATAACAAAGTGCTGTTATTGCGGATAAGATACGTTAGCAAAACCTATAAAAAGACTGACTAAGAAGCAGTCTTACATTTAGAACTGGCGCTGGATGCATCGAAGTTATGGAGAGGCCGGCGCCTCTTCATAACTTTGGCGGATCCACTGCCAGTTTAGGGTTTTATTAAGATCAGTGTCTAAAAAATGTTCTTGTGTAAAACGTAAAAGTAAAAAGAAACTAGACATATTTGGTTTCATTGCATTTGTAAGGACCAGAGCTATAAAAATACCACATGATCTACCCCATCAAGTGAACGGTGTAAAACAAATATAGAAAAATGACACCAAACAGCATTTTTGTGATTTCACATCCCAAAAAAGTTATCAGAAAGCCAAATGTACCCCAAAATGGTGCCAATGAAAACTACAGCTTGTCCCGCAAAATATAAGCCCTCACACAGCTCAGTCAACGAAAAATAAAAAAGTTATCGCTGTTAAAAACCATGTCAGAAAATTCCATGCTAAAAAAACCAGATGCCGCTTCTTCCCTTCTGAGCCCTGGCATATACCCAAATAACAGTTTACTACCCATTTTCTCCTGGGGTTCAGGAGACAATGGGTAGAAAATTTTGGAGTGATATTCTCCTATTATCCTTTGTGAAAAAGAAAGTTTGGGCCTAAAGCATCATTTTCTTGTAAAAAAAAAAAAAAAAATCATTTTTGCAGCCAAATATTATCAAGTTTAGTTTACAAAATGTGGTCACTTTTTGGGGGTTTTACTGTGGGGGTACCTCATGGTCTCTTCAAATGCAACATGGCACCTTAAGACCATTCCAGCAAAATCTTCCCTCCAAAAACCATATGGAGCTCCTTTCCTTCTGACCACTGCTGTGTGCCCATACAGCGGTTTATGACCACATATGGGGTGTTTCTGCAAACTGCAGAATCAGGGTATTAAATATTAAGGTTTGTTTTGTTGTTAACCCATGATGGGTTACAGGAAACAAAATATTAAAATGGAAAATGTGCAAAAAAAAGCCAAATTCTGAAATTTCACCTCCATTTTGCTTTAATTCCCGTGGAACACTTTCTGAAATGGTTTCTCAAATGGGGTCATTTATGGATAGTTTCTATCATGTGAGCTCCTCAAAGTGAACTGAACTGGTCCTCAAAAAATGAAATTTCAAAAATTGCTTCTAAAATTCTAAACCTTCTAACGTCCTAAAAAAAATAAAATGACATTACCAAAATGATGCCAACATAAAGTAGACATATGGTGAATGATAATTAATGAGCATTTTGTGAAGTATTTTAAGTGTCTTAAAAGCAGAGAGTTTCAAATTTAGAAAATAGTGAATTTTTCCAAATTTTTGGTAACTTTTGGATTGGAAATAAAGGTAAAACATATTGACTCAAATTTACCATTAACATAATGCACAATGTGTCACAAAAAAAACTGTCTCATAATGGCTTGGATAAGTAAAAACCGTTCCAAAGTTATTAACACATAAAGTGACATATGTCTCAGATTTGCAAAATTAGGCCTGGTCTGGACAGTGGTGTACATCGAGAAGTATGGGCTCCATTGCAAGGATCAAGCTAGGCCCCCCACACAGGACAGAATAGTTTCTGCCTAAACCTCTTTCAATGACCCTTGCGTAGAGTCCTGACCAAGTTTTCAACCCAAGTAGAAGAGGGGATGATCCCAACTGGGCCCCCTCTTACCCTGGACCCCATAGCAGTTGCATGGTCTGCCACTACGGTAGTTACGCCCCTGGGTCTGGAAGTGGTTAAGTAGTAAAACTATGTAAATTTGGTATCACTGTAATCATACAGACCTGCAGAATAAGGTAGTCATATCACTTTTAGCAAACAGTGAACGCAGTAAAAGTAACCACCCCTCCTCTCCCCCCCACCTTCCAAAAAAAGAAGCCCTCATAGGTCTATGTAAAAGTAAAAATAGGCTGTGTCTTAAAAAGGTTAAAGAAAAACTCCAGCTGTAAAGTAGAACTGGTTTAGTTGTCCATAACAACCAATCAGATTCCACCTTTCATTTTCCAAAGGAGCTGTCTAAAATGAAAGGTGGAATCTTATTGGTTGCTATGGGCAACTAAGCCAGTTCTACTTTACACCAGTTTGATAAATGAGCGTTCACTTTAACAAGACCAGATACAACCCGTTGTTATTAGAGGACTCATGAATTATGTAAGTACTAACAAAAAAATTAGATCCAGACCAATCTCCGGTGATACGAAACCATGCGGGGCAGCGCACTCTCAGGTTAACGGTACATCATGCTGATATATTTTCACATTGGAAGAAAAGTCATGAATTGACCTTTCCAGCTCAAAAATCTATAAAACGTCTCTGAAATTTAGCCAAAAACCACACAGTGTTCAATCAGAGAGAATGCCATCCGGGTACAATGAGGCACTTAAAGAGGTTTTCTAGGAATTAGATCAGCGGTCAGCAACGTTCGGCACTCCAGCTGCAACTCCCAGCGTACCCACTTACTTGGCTGTTCTTGTAACTCCTATAGAAGTGAAATGAGGATTCTGGAAGTTGTAGTGTCAGAACAGCTGGAGTGTGGAATGTTGCTGATCCCTGAATTAGATGCTAATGATATCAAATTCCCAGATAGTCCCTTCTGGCTAAATTCACACAGAAGTGAAGAAAAAAACATATTTTTGTCTGTTTTTATGGCCATGTTTAAACCATTGTTGCATCAATCTTCTGTTCGTTTTCAGTGGCTGTTTTTCATCCATTTTTAATGGCCATTCAAAACGGATGAATTCAATTTTTTTTTTTTTAAATCTGAAGCCTTGCAGTGCCCTCCAGATATATCTAATGCCCCCCATAGTGCCCCCGGTATGTGTCTGATACAGGACTGGCCTATTTTTGGCTTGTACATTTTACATGATAGAGGTCCACCTCACAGAAGAATCTTTTTGGCCCTGAATAGTAGTCTCTTTAAGAGGCAACTCACCCTCTCGCTAGCTTTCGTTGCTCCCAGTTCCCTGGGCCAGGGTTGTCGACCAGAATTTTTTTTTTTTCTGGACAACTTATCCAAAAATCACGGACTGCCAAAATCTTTTACAGACAAATTGGAAAACCATAATAAACAATAAAGATTATAATTAATGCATGTCTATAACTGGTGTAAAGTAGAACTGGCTTAGGGTATTTTCACACTAGCGGCAGCACGGATCCGGCGGCTGAAGGGTCCCGCCGGATCCGTGCTGCCGCAGGTGCACATGTGGGGCCAGTGCCACGCTCCAGCCCCATTCACTGTGTGCAGATCCGGACGCAGTACGTTAACCCCTGTTGAGAAGCAGCCGCCGGATCTGTGCTGCCGCTAGTGTGAAACTAGCCTTAGTTACCCCTCTCTGTGAGCAAATGGCTGAGGTCAGCCTGCAGCCTGTGAGTTAGCTCTGCCCCAGCTCAGGCAGGGCGCGTGATGATATCATCACTCCTGTGTGTTCGGGATGACATCATCTCCCGATGCCCCACCTGCTCCGAGACTGACCTGGAAATCTGCGGCCTAAATAATTCACCGTGGCCGCAGCCACAGTATTCACGCTTATGTGCCATGAATACTGAACAAAATCTATGTATGGGATTTTGTTCTGCCAGACGCTACAAACGGCAAAAAAAATACCCTCTTTTTGTGGACTGTCCGTAACTCTATAGACGGTTGGCCACCCTGTCTCCTCTGCTAGCTAGCCACTTGCAGGATTATTGCTGGCTTTGTTTCTAGCAGCAGCTCCTCAGCTCTGTATCAGTATCAGACTCCTGTGTCTGACCATGAGGTGTGCAGAACACTGCTGTCCTTTATGCCATGTGCTTGTACTACATACTTAAAGGGAACCTGTCACCAGCACAGTCCAGACAGCCCCAAAAGCTTAGCTGCTGCATTACCCCTACAGCCTAGCCTACTTCCCAGGAGGATCTTGCCCCCGACTCTTCTGCCATCCAAGCTTCTGAATGCTGCAGCCCCCTGCTGGTTCCCGGGCAGGACAATCGTAAGTGCACCAACATTAGCGAACCAACGTTTTCTGCAACCAGGCCCCAACATTCGGACTAGGTTCATTGTCATTCATTCGGACAGTAGGGTATAGTAAGCTGAGTGCTAGGTGTAGATAGCTGGGAAGTCGACCCCTGGCAGAAGAGGAAGGCCCTCCTGCTCCAAGCAAGATTTGAGTGGAGGCATAGTGAGGTGAGAACCACCATACACCCTGCCGACCGAGGGATGCCCAAAGGAGTGTTACATTCATATTTTGGGGGAATAGGTTCAGTATAACTTGTATTTCCTTCACTTAAATTCCTGCTCATTCTGGGCTTTGAAGTCCAGGGGGTGGTCCTATCAGTGATTGACAGCCTTCCTTCCATGACTGTGTATACAGAAATAGCTGTCAATCACCGACAGTACCAACTCCAAGACTCCAAAGCTCAGAAGGAGCATGGATATAAATGAGTAAATTGCAAGGTTATAGTGAGTCTTTTTCCATAAAACTACATCAATTTTTTATTATTTATTTATTTTTATGTGCAACATTGGTAAAGAGGATTGAATTTGTAATATTTTTGTGTTTTGTTTATTTTTACATTTTTGTACTGTAATTTTTAGTCCCCTCAGGGGACTTGAACTTGCAATCCTGTGATCGCTTTTACCATAGACTGCAATAGAATACTATTACTGTCTATGGGATTATTACAGGCTACCTGTCAAGCCTTGCCTCAGTCACGGCTCAGCAGGCAGTTTACTGTGATAGCCCTGGGAGCTTTACCAGAGCCCTGAGATTTCACTGTGGTGTCTCTAATTGGAGCACAGAGGTAACCTCCTCCCTCTGTCTAGCCTCTCAGATGCAGCGGTCGCTATTGACCTTGGCATCTAAGGAGTTACATTACTGGGATTGGAATTATCTCTGATCCTGGTAATTACGACACCTGAAAGGTCTCAGCTTGTGTGCCCACTCCATCCATTCCATGCGCACAAAATCCACGCGTATACAACATATTTAGCTCTGCTATATGTAAAGTTCAGACAGCTATAAACCATGGTTTAGAATGGGTGGAAATGAGTGATTTATTTTGCTGTCTCTTCGAGCTGCCTTTAACTACACATAATAAAACAGCCTAGAGAACTGTTTTAATGGAAGGAGAGGAAGATAAAAATAGAACCTGAAAGACTCATGAAATTACCATGGTAAACGATGTTCCAGACCTTTCCTTTAATTAGAGAGAGCACATTTCTTAAGGGAGATCTCGGCTGCCGAGCTCTGCATTCAACTTTGTTGAGATTTCTCAAAAAGAGGAAAGACAAAGTTTTCCCGCTGCGTTATTTGTATGTCTCAAAGTGACGGCAATAATGAGCAATATCAGTGCCCCCTCATTTCCAGAAGATTGCGGTAACAACATAAAACTGTGTCATAGCAGGAACATCCAATTTTCTCCTCGGTATCGGCGCACACAACATAGAGACAAAAGCTTAATGTCAAAAAGTTGGAGAACAACAGAACTTTTTGAAGATGAGCGTGAACAACAGGGCCAGTTCCAGAAGAATGTGGGTCCTTGGACAGCCTCACAGTTGGCCACTAGTGTTGAGCGGACTTTTGTTTTCAAGTTTGGCATACAAGGTTCGGATTATCTAAGAATTCTTTTATGGATTCCGTTACCACCGACCATATATTATGGTCCGATGTAGAGGAATCCATAACGGAATTCTTAGAGAACCCGAACCTGAACCTTGTACGCCAAACTTGAAAACACAAGTTTGCTCATCCTTATTGGCCACCAGTCTACTTCATCCTTGGCTTGAGAATGGTCATCCACATTGCCCTGGCTTCTTCCCTTGTTTTCCAGTCCCATGGACCACAGTAATTTTGTTATGCTTCAAAAATATTTAAAAAAATTAGATATGACTCCAGTTATTCAAAAATTTTACTCCTTGAGTTTACCATGCAGAAGACATGGTGGCCACCAATGGTTGTCTTTCCGTGGCCATAAAGAAGCATAAATATCCTACTATTCGGGAAGGAATTTTTTTCCCCTAAAGTGGGGAAAATTGGCTTCTACCTCACAGGGTTTTTTTGCCTTCCTCTGGATGAACTTGCAGGATAACAGGCCGAACTGGATGAACAGATGTCTTTTTTCGGCCTTATAACCTATGTTACTATGTTACTTTTTTTACTCCCTCATACCACAGGTTTATGTCCTTTAGTCCTTCCTCAGTGTTCACCTGCTCTGACGTGGCAATGATCAGTCAGCAGTTCTAGGATGGAGAATGTGTTGTATGGTCTACATACACCAATCAACCATAACATTAAAGCCACCTGCTTAGTACTGTGTAGGCCCCATTTGTGCCATAAAAACAGCTTTGACCCCTTGAGGCATGGACTTCACAAGACTGTGGTGTCTGGCACAAGACATAAGCAACAGATCCTATGTGTTGTGATGTTCAGCATCTAAGTATCTGACTCAGATTGAGATCTGGAGAATTGGAAGACCAACTGAACACCTTTGAACTTTTGTTCCTCTTTCCTGAATAATTTTTGAAGTGTAGCTAGGGCATTATCCTGTTGAAAGAGGACATTGCCATTAGGGCGAGCCGCTAGGGGTTACTCGTCTGTACAATGTTTAGGTAGGTGGTACACGTCACATCCACGTGTTGCCAGAGCCCAAGGTTTCCCAGCAAAACATTGCCCAAAGCATCAAACTGCCTCCGCCTGCTCGTCGTCTTCTCCTAGTGCGTCCTGGTGCCATCTGTTCTCCAGGTGAGTGACGCACCCACACCATCCTCACGATGTAATGTGATTCATCAGGCCAGGCCACCTTCTTCCATTGCTCCAAGGTCCAGTTTTGATGCTTACACATCCACAGTAGGCACTTTTGGTGGTGGACAGGGATCAACATGGTCACTCTGACTGATCTGTAACTCCATCGCCCTATACAAACAAGCTGCAATGTCTTGTGTGTCCAGACATCTTTCTATCATGGCCAGCAAGAACATTTTCAACAATATGTTGGACCAGACTGGCTAGCCTTCACCCCCCCCATGTGCATCACTGATCTTGGGTTTTGGTAGGTATTAACCTCTGGTTACCGGGAATGCCCAAAAAGACCTGATGTTTTGAGATGCTCTGTTCCAGTCATCTTGACATCACAAATTAACCTTCACCCTGATACAGTCAACCACGACATGAACCTGCAAAATTTTTTGATGGTTTAACATGGGCGCCATCATTTTTCACAAACTTTCATTATCTGTGGCAGTTTTTATCAATGTGGCCCATTGGGTTTTGTGCCCTCTTTTTGTAAATTTTTGCTATCTGCGTGTACATCTTTTGAGTTTCAAATTTGTACATGGGTGCCATTATTTTTGCCGCTGTTTTCCTGTAACATAGTGGTCATTTTTGCGCTTTTTCCTAGGAGCAATGTTCTGCCCGTCTGTCATTTTTGCAGAGCTGGAAGTAAATGTCCTCGTCCACAATAGTCCAGGACAATAGCTCCTTCTGCTCACTGGCATCTGTGTAAGACAAAGGAGCACATGTGACTTCTGACATTTCGTGACATAACAGTTCTTTGCTCCTTGAGAGTGACATTTTCTTCCCACTCCGCCTCTGAGTACAACTTTTGTCAAGTTGGAGAAAACGGAATGTGTGTGCTATTTCCGCGAGCTCATTAGGAACTGAAGCGTTTCCAGTTTTCTCAGACACTTGAGAACATTGCCCAGGACTCGCTCGAAACCTTCAGGCATTGTGTAACTACTGATTTATATAGTGTCATTTTGCCAGAATTATTTATGCAAGGGTAAATATGAATTTTTTGGTCTCTACCATAATTCCATGAATGGTACACGGCCAAATGTGAATTTAATGCAAGAACTATTATAGAGTATATTGCTGTATACCCAACAACTGAGGTACAGTATATAAAGCATCGTAATAAAAGGCAGAATTAATATTTGACATATTATTGACATATAATACAGGATGTAACTCAGGATCAGTACAGGATAAGTAATGTATGTACACAGTGACTGCACCAGCAGAATAGTGAGTGCAGCTCTGGAGTATAATACAGGATGTAACTCAGGATCACTACAGGATAAGTAATGTAATGTATGTACACAGTGACTGCACCTGCAGAATAGTGAGTGCAGCTCTGGAGTATAATACAGGATGTAACTCAGGATCACTACAGGATAAGTAATGTAATGTATGTACACAGTGACTGCACCAGCAGAATAGTGAGTGCAGCTCTGGAGTATAATACAGGATGTAACTCAGGATCAGTACAGGATAAGTAATGTAATGTATGTACACAGTGACTGCACCAGCAGAATAGTGAGTGCAGCTCTAGAGTATAATACAGGATGTAACTCAGGATCAGTACAGGATAAGTAATGTAATGTATGTACACAGTGACTGCACCAGCAGAATAGTGAGTGCAGCTCTGGAGTATAATACAGGATGTAACTTAGGATCAGTACAGGATAAGTAATGTATGTACACAGTGACTGCACCAGCAGAATAGTGAGTACAGCTCTAGAGTATAATACAGGATGTAACTCAGGATCAGTACAGGATAAGTAATGTATGTACACAGTGACTGCACCAGCAGAATAGCGAGTGCAGCTCTGGAGTATAATATAAGATGTAACTCAGGATCAGTACAGGATAAGTAATGCATGTACACAGTGACTGCACCAGCAGAATAGTGAGTGCAGCTCTAGAGTATAATACAGGATGTAACTCAGGATCAGTACAGGATAAGTAATGTATGTACACAGTGACTGCACCAGCAGAATAGTGAGTACAGCTCTGGAGTATAATACAGGATGTAACTCAGGATCAGTACAGGATAAGTAATGTATATACACAGTGACTGCACCAGCAGAATAGTCAGTGCAGCTCTGGAGTATAATACAGGATGTAACTCAGGATCAGTACAGGATAAGTAATGTAATGTATGTACACAGTGATTCCACCAGCAGAATGGTGAGTGCAGCTCTGGAGTATAATACAGGATGTAACTCAGGATCAGTACAGGATAAGTAATGTAATGTATGTACACAGTGATTCCACCAGCAGAATCGTGAGTGCAGCTCTGGAGTATAATACAGGATGTAACTCAGGATCAGTACAAGATAAGTAATGTAATGTATGTACACAGTGACTCCACCAGCAGAATAGTGAGTGCAGCTCTGGAGTATAATGCAGGATGTAACTCAGGATCAGTACAAGATATGTAATGTATGTACACAGTGACTCCACCAGAGGAATAGTGAGTGCAGCTCTGGAGTATAATACAGGATGTAACTCAGGATTAGTACAGGATAAGTAATGTATGTACACAGTGACTGCTTCGGCAGAATAGTGAGTGCAGCTCTGGAGTATAATACAGGATGTAACTCAGGATCAGTACAGGATAAGTAATGTATGTACACAGTGACTGCTTCAGCAGAATAGTGAGTGCAGCTCTGGAGTATAATACAGGATGTAACTCAGGATCAGTACAGGATAAATAATGTATGTACACAGTGACTGCACCAGCAGAATAATGAGTGCAGCTCTGGAGTATAGTACAGGATGTAACTAAGATCAGTTAAGAGTAAGAGAGAATAAGTAACATATGTACACAATGACTAGGCAGATAGATATAAATTAAACTCGGCACCATCTTGATTTTTTTTTTTTTTTTTTTTTTTTACTCTCTGCCCATTTCATCTTTCAGGGATGAAGACCATTGATAATCTACTACAAATAAGAAGCAGGTTCTCTGTGTTTGTCTCCACAGGACTTCTTCTCATTGCTCCAGTTTCTTTGGACAAAGACACCACACAAACTGAATGGAATTTAGGCAGGAGGTTTAAGAAAGGACAGATTAGGTGAAGAATGGATAAGGAATCTCAAGCATGCAGCACATTTCATGAGGCAGTGACAAAAGGAGCATAAGCTCAGAACCATTGACAATAAGTGGACGCTGTGACCACTCGAAGATTTTCACACATTCCAAGGATTCTAATCTGCCATGTGGAACTGTCATATTCTTCCCCTTTCCTTATCCAATTATCTTAAGATGTCAGTCTTTGCCTATGATATATATTTTAGAAATTGCTTTAGAAGGAACGCCCAACTTGAACCTCTTGGACCTCTACAAATCAGATTGGTACCTGGGACATATCTATCAGGGATGCAAAGGTAGTAGACACACCAGGACTTGCTACCCGAGGGAAACTAAAGGCCCCACTGTTACATACAAAAATTCCAGGATTACCGTAGGTGGTGGTCCTGCTACAAATTCTGCTTTGGGGCCAAGGAGCTAGTTCCGTCTCTGATTGCTATATGGTTTTAGGGTGAGGGTCATAAAATGTTACCATAAAAATATCACTCAGTGTCAGTGTCGGACTGGGGTACCTAGGGCCCACCAGTAAAATTCATTCTGGAGGCCCACTGTAAAGCTACATGCATATACTACTACCTAGTTACATAGTCAATGTACTGTATATCATCTGAGCCAACCTATCTATATGTCAGTCTACTGTGCCATGTGCCACTTGAGCAGGGGGTAGGGGACTAGGGGCCCACCTTGCTCAGGGGCCCACCAGGGGACTCACCTGTTCCCCTGTGGGCCAGTCTGAGCCTGACTGTTATACATGGATGTGGATCTCCTGGCTTATTACAAGAGTTCCCTAAAATTAAGCTCTTCACAGTGTCCCATGGCCAGGGCTGCCAACTGAATTTGTCAGGACTGTTCATATTTTTAAGAATAAAAACAAATTTTATGTTTGGGTTTTGAATGTTTTGGGTCTGGTCTGGAGTCTTGATTATGGAGTCTAGTTCCTAGTTCTGAATATTGGTTAAATACAGGGTCTGGTCTAGGGACCCTTGGTAAGCCTCACTCAAACATGTGGCCTGGTTGCTGGGTTCCAGAATGGGCATCAATTTAGGTCATCGAACAGAATTTTTGCCTAGGTAAAGGAAGTCTTCGCTAGGGTTCGGCTTTCAAATTCAAAGAGACGTCATAAGAAACCACTGGGCCCCACAGCTACAACTGGAATGGACCCGGCTTCATCATCACCACGTTAAACAGCAGGTGAGTTTAGGTCATCAAAAGATTATTTTAGTGTTTTATGGGTCTCTTTTGGTTATTGGGCCTCATAGAAGCTTCTACACTTGGGACAAAAGAGATATTTCAAAAAATTTGTCAGAGTGAGATTGATGTTTTTGTCTCACAGAGGAATGCCTAGTATGGATACATAGCAAAAAATCCACATGACAAACAACCACTAGGGGGAGACAAGCAGATTTTTGGCATACAGTGGGAGCTGTATACATCGGTATGCAGTGAGCACTCCCTAGTGGTGACTTAAGGCAGAAAAAAAATATTCTTTTTAATTTTTAATTTACACTGAATGGTTATATGGAAGGAACTAAGATTTATAGCTTTGTATCAGGAAATAAAATTGCAGTGTCTGGGAAAGGTGTAAAGTTTTTGGAACAGTTATTATTTATATATATTTTATACAGAATGTAAAAGAAAGGTCAAACCATATTTCAGGAATTTTCATAGAGCAACATTTCAATTACTCCTTCCCTTTCTTTCTACTCCCTACGCCAGGGGTGGGGAACCTTTTTGCTGCCGAGGACCATTTGGATATTTATAACATCGTTTGCCGTACACAATTCTCAACTTAAAAATTTGACTGAATATTTGGTGGAACATATAATTGACTTAGGGTTAAGTTACAGAAATTGCACTTCACTTTAAAAAAATCCATAACGCTGTATTCTTGTCGCACAAAATGGCGCCTGTACCATATATATTATATATAGTGCAGGTGCCATTTTGACCACATATAGCAGTCTTATTTTTAAGTTGAGAATATTATGTACTTAGTTATTTCTTTATTTGACATTAATGGCAGCCAAGCTCATCCCAGAGGGGTCCAGAGATGGGTTCACCCAGCTTCCACTCCCCCTGTCTTCACAACTGTCCCTTTATCAGCCTCAAATCAGCCCCCCCACACCTCCCTCAGCCTCCGATCATAGTCCCATCAGACCCCACAGCCTACATCAGCCTCAGATCAGACCCCCATCAGACCCTCCTCAGCCTCTATTAGCCTCAGACTAGCCCCCCATCAGACTACCCCAGCATCCATCAACCCCCATCAGACCCCCCCCTCCCAGCCTCCATCAGCCTCAGATCAGCCCCCAGCCTCCAATCAGTCCCCCCTTGCCTGCACTATCTTCAGATCAGACCCTCATAATGGAAGTGGTCATTAGCATTCGGACTATATGCTCTGGCAGGAGGGCAGGGAGCTGGAGGCCACATGAAATGATCCCGTGGGCCACAAAGCCAGAGGTTCCTCACCCCTACTGTACGCCCGGTATTAATCCCCTCTCGTGGGTGAGCTGTCATATGTATGTGAAGCTAATGTTACATAGCCAAGCATTGCTACCCAAATCTCTTAGGTGATATTTTTGCCTTGTTACATAAAAACTTATACACAAAAAAAAAACAGGCCTCGAACACAATTGATGGGTTTCTTTCATTTTATCAGAACTTTTTTCACTGTTTTACATTCAAAAAGAAAGTCCATTATATTAAGCGTTGATCCATGATCCTTACAATTATTTACATTCAAAAATATTTTGCACGCATTTTTGAGAACTTTCTCCAGGACGATGATGAACACATAGGAATCAATGCATAACAATAAAACACGTGATTATCATGCCTTCACTCCAGAATTCTCCCTTCAAAAAGTTGCAAAAGTGAACTTTTACGCCTTTTTGGGCTCACTTGCACAAAACTTTTTGACTTATTGCATTTTTCACCACTCACTCCAGTTTTGAAATATGAGTAGGAAAAGTGGGCATGGTTAACTATGTTAATGGGTTTCATTCCGGATTTATCACTACTCCAGATTTTTTCCTCCTCCGCCCTCCAGTAGGAGTAACATTTCTAGACAAAAGTTTAAAAAAGGTTTAAGGATAAGACAAATGTCTCAAACAACATGCGACATTTAATAAATGTGGCATAAAATACGCCAACGCAGACTCTAGCAAAGCTGACTTCAAATATTTCCCACATGATAAATGCCCCCCAATAAGTGTGACACGTCATCAATGCTGCTCAATGCCATAAAATTTACAAAAAGAGAATAAATATAAAAGCACCAAAAAACCAAGTAGGTTTAACCAGAAGAATTACATAATACAACATGCTGCTTGTTACATTTTTTTTTTTTTTTAGGAACACCATACATTTTCCCCCCACGTCTGTTATCCGCCTGTTTCTTAACGGGTATGAAACAATTTGCAGCAATTTTTTGGCCCTAGTGCATCTAAAATAATTAATAAGGCAACTTTGATTACAGACTTATCTCTTATATCTTTTTTTTGTACACAGGTGCTATGCAGACCTATATGTCTCCATGGTTACAGACTACTAACGATCACTGTGTAGTCTGACAGTCCCTGTGTAATTTGATCTCCCTCTTCTGGCAACCTACAGAGTGTATGTATGGAGGGAGTACAACTGTAGGATCAGTCTACACAGGGTTGGTCTCTAGTCCATAATCACAGACACATAAAGGTCTGCACAGGAGCTGTATGCACACCATGGGAGGAAATTTTGAATGATGGGCGTTTTTCAAAGTTACTTAGTTTTTCATTTTAGATGCATGTCAGCTATAAAACTGGTTGGAAATGTGCACGTAGCCTTTATTTACAACAGTTTCTGGGAAATATCGGTGACATCAAATATGGACATCATTTCAAAAGCCATGATGGATGACACTCAGGTTTCCCAAACTTTTTTTTACCGTCTACAAAAACGGATCTCAGGCGGAAATGGCACAAACGGATGCCAAGTGTGCATAACTGATGCACAGGATCAGTTTTTTTACAGGATCCTTTTTTTTCTGTTCCTCTGACAGATCAGAAGAACGGAAAAATAAAGGTGATGTAAACTCTGCCTAAGCCAATTTTTCTTTACACCAGTTTTGATAAAGTTTACACCAGTTTCGATAAATCTCCCCCAATATGTAACATGTATGTAAGAAGGAATCACATCGAGAAGGAAGCTTTTACTGAATGCTGGATCGGCAGAACAATATAAGATTGAACTGAATAGATTACTCTACAGCGCCACCACAGGGGAGACAAAGCATAGCAAAGTTCTAATGAAAATCAATGGGTTATCAGTGAAGTGCATAGATATGCCAGGTCCTCCACCGAGAGCGGCCATCCTCCATTGGGCATTCTCTTGATGAGCTTCAAGAGGTAGTCACCTGAAATGGTATTCCAACAGTCTTGAAGGAGTTCCCAGAGATGCTTAGCACTTGTTGGCCCTTTTGCCTTCACTCTGCGGTCCAGCTCACCCCAAACCATCTCCATTGGGTTCAGGTCTGGTGACTTTGGAGGCCAGGTCATCTGGCGTAGCACCCCATCACTCTCCTTCTTGGTCAAATAGCCCTTAAACAGCCTGGAGGTGTGTTTGGGGTCATTGTCTTGTTGATAAATAAATGATGGTCCAACTAAACGCAAACCGGATGGAATAGCATGCCGCTGCATTTAGAGCTAGGAAACATGTCTGTAGTGTCTCCAAGCATGGGCATTTTTAGGGCCCCATAGCAAAACTTACCATTGACCCCACACCCACCCCAACCAATTTCCCAGTATGCATGCTTATGTATTAGGAAAGGAGGAATGCAAAGCACGATTCCCCAGATTACTGACAAATTTAAGATTCGGAAGTGGAAGAATAAAACAAAAAGGAATGAAAAAGATGCACTTAGCCGCACCCAATTTATCCTACTTTGATGCTTCATGAATATGGCGCTCGTTCTGAACACCATATGTGGTGCCCTGGAGCAGACTATAGACGTTTGTGGACTTTTGTCCCTTCTGCTACTATGCAAAGCCATCAACGCATTACTTTATTGCACTTTGAAGGGTTAACTTGCACTGTGATTTATGCTGTTATACGTACTTATACTGTTTTACATTGTTGAACTTCATTTTATGTTTATTTTAATATATCCTGTTGATTTGCACAGTTATTGCACTATATCTGCACTGCACTGTGAAAAGGGTTAATACACAGCCAGCTAATACTGAAAGACTTTGGGACTTTCTATCTATGCACTGAGAAGTTAGAAATCTTCCACAGTTACTATAAGGGTTTATGCAAAGTTCATTGGAGAAAAACAGACACACTGAGCTTTTGTCTGTCTTGTTTTAGCTCTGTTGTTTATGTCTGAAAAAACTGCTTAGACATTCCAATAGACTTGCATTGAACCTCTATACAAGTCTATGACGGACTGAAATTGCAACATAGTTTCAGTTTAGGCTGTGCTTTTACTCTCTACCCCTCCCACTAGAGGGTTCCAAATGGTATATAATGGTATATGGCGGTAGTGTTGGGGTTGCTCTAAACCCCCCACTGCACATATTTCTCAATGTTTTAATGACAGTCAACTGGTGTATATACATCGAGAAATCTCCACCATACAGCTTAATGTCTACAGCTTCTGTACACATAGAATATTTTAACACTGGCTGCCTTCAGACCTAGGAGGTCAATGCATAGGAATTGATGCCGTTGCCATTCATATAAATAGAAGCTGTAAATAATCTCTTTTCACTGAGTTCCCCCTAGTGGTGGCTGAAGGAAAATGTAGTGAATCTATGTTGGGAACAGAAGAAGCAGTTCAGCTCTGGACGGCTCTCCTCCTGTGCAGTCTTATGGTCTGCCTCAAAAGTTGGTACGGCAATGACTCTAAGGCTTCTTTGACATGGCCTGATGTGGGGCCATAATGACCACCAGTAGACGATGTCTAGTTAGCTACTAGATTGAGAGCTTAATTGAGTTAACCCTTATATGAGATCAACATGCTCAAAAAAAAACTTCTAAGGAGGGGTCATAAGAAGTCCATTTTACGTCTCTAACTAGTCACCACTAGGCTTTTATCCTAAGATCAGTCATCAGTGTTTACAGTGGATCAGTCACCATCTAATCTTCTATGTACAATCATGTACTTTGGGTAATGTGGGTCAGGAGGTCATGGCCAGACTATAGGCTATTCTGCAAGTTCAGACCAGAAGTGATGGACCTAAAGTCATTTTCACCATTCTGCGGCCGGCCGTCTCTTCCCATCAGAGAAATATGTCTGGAATTTCAGTGTGACAATACAAAGTGCCCAATGTTTGTCTTGACCTGTTCATAGAGGTTCGTTCTATGTAATTCCATCCTCAGCGCACTTCTGCAACTTTTCTATAGGTTCATTTGTCATCTTTTAAATTTTTTTTTTTTTTTAATTTTTTGGGGATATTTGAAGGTCATTCTAATATTTTATAATAATGCATGCAGATTAAGTACTAAAGTGACTTTCACACCAGTTGATAACTAGTAACTTAAACTGCAACTTTATTTTAAAAAATCAAGTTTTTCAAAAAATTGCTTCATTTAAACTTTGTAAAATTATTATAATTTTCCTCTAAAGAAGTTTTCCAGGACATTTATACTGATGATCTCAGTTTAGGATTGGTGTAGTGGCCGTCCCTTGTAACTACAGCTCAGGACTGGGCTGCAATACCACGGACGGCCACTACTAAATGTCCGACGCTGTGCCTGGTGCACTGTGTGCTCTGCAATCGATTGATCGGCAGGGGTACCAGGATGACCACTCCAGCACTCCACACAGCTTTATTTATTAAAAAAATATGCTAGATATTATATTACATAGGAATTGCCTCATTAAAGAGTTCTATACTGATGTCCTATCCTAAGGATAGCTCATCAATATTCGATCCGTGAGGGTCCATCACCTGGCACCCCCATGGATCACCTGTATGAAGCTTCTTCACGACATACCAAGCACAGCGCCATACATTGTATAGTGGTTGTACTTGGTATTACAGCCCAGAGCCATTAACTACTCTTAGCCAAAAGCCATACATTTGATAAGATGATCCTATGCAGGGGACTCTCTAGGTTACTTTTATAAGTTCCTCTAATGTTCTTGTCCCTTGCCAGAAGTATAAAGGGTTGTCTAAGATTGGAACAACGTGGCTGCCTTCTTCCAAAAACAGAGACACATCTGTCCATTGGTAGTGTGTGGTGGTAACTTTGGCCCAATAACCCCAATGGAGCTAAGATGCAGTACCAGATACAGCCCGTGGACTTGATGGCGCTGTTTCTAGGGGGAGCAATAAGAGACAGCCATGTTCTTCTAATTGTGGAAAACCCCTTAAATTCTGATGACAGGAGGGGCAGACTGTATGACTTCTAAAGCTTCTCCTGTACAGAAGCTTTTCATAGGTAGTTTGGAGTGCCTTGGCAATGGTTCACCCCCAATCTGTTTGCCGTATCTTTCACCCTTCTGATGGGAGACAAGAAAATGAGCTAAGTAGAAGACACCCTTTAAGAAAAAAATTTAGAATTGGCCAAATACAGTGAACTTTTTTAACTAGTGATATAGCCCAATGTAGAGATCCCACCATTGGTGAAAATAAATTCTATGGCGCAAGAAACTTACATAGACATAGTTTTTAAAATCCCAAACCCTTTGCTGAGGATATTGGAAGGATGGCATGGTGGCTCGATCAATTTGAATTTTTGGCATAAGAGGAGTCAAAACATTGAAATTCAACATCATCAAAATAATTGTTCATGGAGCCCACTGTCTGTTTTCTCGAGATAGCGGTTGATAAATTTTAATTCTTGTTCTGGGTATGATTTTTCTGACACTCTCTCTAAAACCTTTTTTCCGACAAGAACATTCTCCCCTTTCATAAATCCTGAATTTGTTGAATAAGAATAAAAAAAATTATAAAATACCGCTCAATGAGTTCAATGAAGAATGGCATCCTAATAATACATTTAAGCTTCCTTCTGCATATTCTGTACATCCTGAGATTAAAAGCTACTTAAAAGAACAAAAATGCATATTAAAAAAAAGACTTTTCTATAGCGGTAATAAAAATTCAGTAGGAAAATAGTAATTTATAAAAGAGACACATTTACAGTCTTAGAATGAAGCGGGGGAAAAGTGTCTATTATATATCATAGAGCGAAAGGCAACTGTTGAAAAACTTTTCAAAAAACGTATTCAGCCTTTCGAATGAAGCCCCCCCCAAATCGACGTGACTTTATGTGACAGTCTTCATTAGCTATCCAGAGTTCTCGAAGAGAGACATGAAAAGAACAAAAACCTCAACCATCAGTCAACTCAATACACGTCTTGTAGAATCGGTTGACTTATTAGTAACGTAAAAGAAGCTAGTCGAAAGAAGTTGAAACGTTCCCATTGTCCTTCAAGGTCGATGGAAGATCACATCTCCATGGACAAGGGTAGAAAGAAGAAAAAGTTGCATTGGCTGCACAGTACATTCATACGTTGGCCATCCATATAACCAGAGCAAATTTTTTTTAAAAATTGATTAGTAGAACCACATTATTCATCCCTACAATCAATATAATTTCCTTTGATCCAAAAGCAGATTTGCGCGTATTTAAGAGGCGTTATACGCACTGCTACATTAAAATCCTGCTTGTCCCCATTTTTGTCCACCCACTGATGCCCAGAAAAAATTCCAATGATCTTCCGTTCCCATTTCTGTTTGTCTCGTTTCCACATCCTGACGTAAACCCCCGAACCGCTGGCTCCCGGCTGGGCATCGCACTGTTGGTAAAGTAGGTCGTAGGTTTCTTCCTTGACTTCACAGAATCGATATACTAGGTTCCCCGGTCTATCGTTGTCAAAGCCGGAGAAGTGGATTCTTCCACCAGGCAACTGTCGGCCAGCTGGACTCACACCGATCATCATGAATTTTCTTTTGTGTGGTTTTTTAAGTTCTAGTAATGCGTAGTCGTAATCCATGCCTATGTCATTGGAATTACCTTTAATCCATCCTTTTGGGACATGGGTTCTTTTTACTCGAATCCATTGGAATTTCATTTTTTCACTAGATCCAGAATTTGTTCGGTTGAGACCTTTACCTCCATCTTTAAATTTAGACTTTAAGAATCCCACTCTGAGCTTCTGTGCCCCCTTGACATAACTTTTTCCATCGTGAATGCAGTGGGCGGCAGTAAGGACATGTTTCTCTGCCACCAACGTACCGGTACAACCGGTTGACAACTTTACAGAAGTTGAAAAGGGATAATTAAGTAAGAAGTTCTTCCCGTAGATGTTAAACCTGCTGTCATATCCATAGATTTGTCTTTTATGACGGGACTTCCCGTGGCTTCTTTGATTGTCTGCTCCGTTGGGAAAAACAAAAATCCCTACTTCGGTCAAAGTGCGGCTCCCGTTGGAATACAAAGTTTCGTATGCCATGTTGTCCTTCAGGTCATCCAAAGTAGGCATAGGGAACTGTTTGTGACATTCAGGCCCACAGGAACCTGGTACATCAAGCCTTGCCTCTCCATTAAAGTGAGGTTTCTTGAGGCCAGTGGTCGACTGAGGAAGAACCACTGGAACTTTGTACGTTGGCCAAGTTGGTTTCGAACCAGAGTTATGAGACTCCACACAGGAGATCAGGAACAGGAGGACACAAGCTGCCGACATCTGTTCTGCCATTACTATTTCTTCAATCTGCAAATAAAGAGAACAATTGATTAATTAGTGTAATTAATACAACTATAAAAGTATTATCATAAGCTGTCAAGGGGCCCAACAAGGGGCCCACCTCTAGACAGAGATAAAGTGCAGTTACTGTAGTGATAACTATGGATGATTCAAGGGGTGTGGACAACTGTTTTGCTATGGTCCCCAATAGTTACTTGATACAGTCCTACTGTAGGCATTGCCCCTTTATTGTGACATTGCTTTCTGCAGCTAAAAACAGCTTTTCAGGAATTTTCATATTGATCACATACCCTCAGGATAGGTCATCAATATGAGATAGGCGAGGAGTCCAATTCCCGGCACCCCCACCGATCAGCTTTTTGAGAAAGCCACAGTGCTTACCAGAGCTCTGGTTAGTGCTACAGCCTCCTCTCAGCTTACCAAGCACAGTGCCGTCCATTGGATAGTGGTTGCGCTTGGTATTGCAGCTCAGTCCCATTCGCATTTAATGGGACTGAGCTGTGCCTAGGCCATGTGACTTATGAACGTGATGTCACATGACGTAGGAAGAGGACTAAGCACTCATAGAGTGCTGCGGCCTCTTTGCACAGCAGATCAGTGGGGGTTTGACTCAAAATGCACCTTTTGTCAACTTGGACTCAACTACAATTTGGGGCCACTTTTATTTTTTTTTCCAGGGCCACTTTAAGTTCCCAATCTTCCCCCTGTCCATCCCCTTCCCACTTGTGGGAGTGCCACAGTCTATCACTGTAGCCACCAAACCCTGGTGACATATCCTAAGTGTAGAACAGTGATGTTATAGTTCCTGACAACTTCTAACAAGATGAGGGCCACGACTGCTGTTTTTTAAAAAGCTTATTCAGGATTACAAAACCATGGCTACTTCAGAAACAGCGCCACACCTATTCGCAGGTTGCATATGGTAGTGCAATACAGACACAAACTATAGACAGATGCGGCACTGTTTTTAGAACAAAGCTGCTTTGATCTTGTACACCCCCTTTAGGTATTGTCTTTTGTGGTTTTGTTTTTTGTTTTTTTTTTGGCATCATGTACCTGGAGTAATTTGGGATAAATATATAAAAGCCAACTGCAGGGTCAAACCTCATCTTTTCGTGTCTGTATACGTTCAAAAACACCATAAAATACATTTCTGGAATTTTTGACCTAAATGCCTGTAGTCAGGGTCAAACTGCTAGACTGTAGATGACCTACCTCGAGGCCATGCTCCTACAAACTGCCCACCAACAGAGCACAAAGCCCATTAGACTGTACTGTATTTCTTACAGGCTTGAGGTTAATCGGCCCATTTTATCATGTAGCTACGCGTGACACGGGACAAGATTTGTGGATGAGACTTTACTAACAAGAAATATCAGAAACAAGAACAAGAACCCCGAAGGTCGAGGGATTTCATTTATCTGGAAGTGTACACAATTTGGTCAGAGCAGTATTCAGCTAGAATCGGAAACCCATAGAATTCTACGAGGTCCAACTGTACCTCTGTTTTTCGGAAGAGAGACATATGTGGGGCTAATCTACCAGGAGTGGTCCACTTATTCTATATTGATGGCCTATCCTGAGGATAGGCTATCAATATCTGATCGAAGGGGTTTCGACACCCAGCACCCCCACTGATCAGCTTTTCTGCAGTAACAGTGCCGGAAGTCGGTGCTGAAACTACACATTGGACGGAAGTGATTAATGTAGTGCTGCTCCCGTTCACGTAGGTGGAAGAAGACTTCTGATACCAGAGGTCCAGCAGAACATCTGATCGGCATGAGTGCGGAGTAACGAACGCCCACTGATCTGATATTGACAGTCTATCCTGAGGCCATCTTGTGCCAGCATGGTGGATACATCTAAAGGACTACAAATGTATTACTTCAGCACAGACCTTTCATTGTGTAGTGGACTGAGGTGGTTACTGTAGCGCTGCTCCCATTCATGTCAGTGGGAGCCCACTTCTGACACCAGAGCTCCGGCCAGGGGCGGACTGGGAACTTGAAGTGGCCCTGGAAAAATTACTAAAAGTGGCCCCATTTTGTAGTTGGGTCCAAATTGTTGGAAGGCAGGGCCTGCAATACCATAATGTGGCACATTATACCACCCCAACAGAGCCAAATACCACAGTCCATCACAAAATACTGCTAGCAGCAAAAAATACATCCCCAAAAACTTCCACTAGGCAGCCGTGAGAAGGACCCAGGCGGCCCCCTGGTCATTAGCCCACCGGGAAATTTCTCTGTAAGATCTATGGCCAATCCACCCCTGGCTCTGGCAGAACAGCTGATTGGCAAGGGTGCAGAGTGTCGGACTCCCACCAATCTGATATTGACGGCCTATCCTGAGGCCATCTTGTGCCAGTATGGTGGATGCATCTAAAGGACCAGACTACAAATGTATCACTACAGCACAGACCTTTCAGATGGAATCTATGAGTCACAATCCTCAGACTTCTCATTTCCAGGGAAAGTGTTTTTGGAAGATACATTATACAGGACAATAACCTCTCACAGGAGACATGTAGCTATGCAGACGTGACCCTACATAGAAATTAGGGGGAAATTCTTATCCTGCAGCCCCCTCATGCCTGGATGAGTCACTCCAGTTCCCACGAGAACATCATAAAGTGCATATGAAATATGGATGGAAATTCCCCTAACATATCTCCTAACAATATCACATACAAAAATAATTGCAGAATATTTTGCATTTCTTGAATTTCAAATATTTATGATAATTCTTCCAGAGCTTTACACAAGATAGAACTACACAAAGTGCACTGACATTCACCAACTATGCAGCTATAACAGTATTATTACAGTAGCTATATTCTTATACATAGGAGCAGTATTATAGTAGATATATTCTTGTACATAGGAGTAGTATTATAGTAGCTATATTCTTATACATAGGAGTAGTATTATAGTAGTTATATTCTTGTACATAGGAGCAGTATTATAGTAGTTATATTCTTGTACATAGGAGCAGTATTATAGTAGTTATATTCTTGTACATAGGAGGCAGTATTATAGTAGTTATATTCTTGTACATAGGAGCAGTATTATAGTAGTTATATTCTTGTACATAGGAGCAGTATTATAGTAGTTATATTCTTGTACATAGGAGCAGTATTATAGTAGTTATATTCTTGTACATAGGAGGCAGTATTATAGTAGTTATATTCTTGTACATAGGAGCAGTATTATACTAGTTATATTCTAGTACATTGGAGCAGTATTATAGTAGTTATATTCTTGCACATAGAAGTAGTATTATAGTAGTTATATTCTTATACATAGGAGCAGTATTATAGTAGATATATTCTTGTATATAGGAGGCAGTATTATAGTAGATATATTCTTGTATATAGGAGCAGTATTATAGTAGTTATATTCTTGTACATAGGAGCAGTATTATAGTAGTTATATTCGTGTATATAGGAGCAGTATTATAGTAGTTATATTCTTGTATATAGGAGCAGTATTATAGTAGTTATATTCTTGTACATAGGAAGCAGTATTATAGTAGTTATATTCTTGTACATAGGAGCAGTATTATAGTAGTTATATTCTTGTACATAGGAGCAGTATTATAGTAGTTATATTCTTGTACATAGGAGCAGTATTATAGTAGTTATATTCTTGTACATAGGAGCAGTATTATAGTAGTTATATTCATGTATATAGGAGCAGTATTATAGTAGTTATATTCTTGTACATAGGAGCAGTATTATAGTAGTTATATTCTTGTACATAGGAGGCAGTATTATAGTAGTTATATTCTTGTACATAGGAGCAGTATTATAGTAGATATATTCTTGTACATAGGAGGCAGTATTATAGTAGATATATTCTTGTACATAGGAGCAGTATTATAGTAGTTATATTCTTGTACATAGGAGCAGTATTATAGTAGTTATATTCTTGTATATAGGAACAGTATTATAGTAGTTATATTCTTGTACATAGGAGCAGTATTATAGTAGTTATATTCTTGTACATAGGAGGCAGTATTATAGTAGTTATATTCTTGTACATAGGAGCAGTATTATAGTAGTTATATTCTTGTACATAGGAAGCAGTATTATAGTAGTTATATTCTTGTACATAGGAAGCAGTATTATAGTAGTTATATTCTTGTACATAGGAGGCAGTATTATAGTAACTGTATTGTTGTACATAGAGATAAGTAATATAAAAGATGTGTTCTTTATTTACAGTAGAGACTATGATATAGGAATTATATTCTAGGGGTAATATTATAGCAGTTTATGCTGGTAAAGACATTAGTTGTAGTGCTACTTTCCAGAGCTTTAAATTGTGCTCAGAGAAGTTGTCAATTCCCTTACCAACTAGTTCTGGTCATGAGAACATTACTCAGCAGGGGGAACTAATGAGCACAGGAGAAGGAGAATTGGAGGTAACTTGTAGATGATCTATCCTGCTTTTCTACTCAATTGTATCATTAATGACAATAAAGTGTGGCTGTAGTAGCCCTTTAATACAATACAGATATAGCAGATGTTGTAGACCTTAGGTTTGATGCACTTTTTTTTACTGATTTTAGGCAAGCTTTCACATTTAATGATTGGAACTGATTGAAGTTTGCACTGGATAGCAGCATTTGCTGTACCCACATGTATTAGTACTGACCAGCTGCTGGTAAGTACCATGAAGAAGCTGCGGTGGCCATTGTGTAGGATGCTGCTGAGTAAACCACACGCCTATTAGATGCAATTAAAGTATCTTAATGAGATCTCCTTTCTCACATCACAATAACCTGATGGCAGGAATTTCCCTCGACTGCGGAGCGTATCGAATCATTTCTCTGACTCGTCGCTTTTTCTGCTAGACACTGTCACGTACGGAAACCGCCCTGTCACGTGACCTGGGTGCGACTGCCAAGGGTCAATCTATTTCACGCACTCAATCTCTCGCGCCCCTACATTCAGGCCTCAGATTGTGCCTCGATCACACCCCGACACAGCCTGACATGCACCCCAACACGCTGCCACCATCTATGACATTTAAATTAATACACCAATTAATCAAGGGCTCATAGAAAACCCCACAGCACCCCACTCCCAAGCAGGCTCACAGTAGCACAGGCCACACTTCTAGCAAATACACGGTAACGCAAACCGCACTCATACACTTAGAAAAACGGAGGCTACTGGGCTCATTCAGGGTACAAGGCAGAACCATTAAAGAAGTGCCTTAATGTGCTAAAAACGTACAGGACTTAGTTACAAAAAGTTACAAGAAATAAGATATACATAAACGTGCACAAAAGAGTATAAAAATAAAAGGATAAAAAGCAGAAAGGTTCTTACTCAACGAATTGTGTGGTCAGAGGTCCTTCTGGTTTCCGGGGACAGGAAGAAAGTGGAACGCAACCCAATTTTAATCGGATCCCCAAGTTGTGTCAAAGAAATGTTCCCAATCGTTCATTTTTATCCCCATTGGAAAGAGGGTGGAGATGAGAGGAGCCTCCCTCCTATTCTGTCCCAGCTTTCTGGGATGGTCCACATTACCTGTGCATGCTCCACCTCTCTTACTCAGCTGGCGGACATGAAATATTAATAAAACACGGCATCCCATCCACACTAATGGATATTTGGGACCCAACATGTTTTAATAATGTATATTATATCCGGCTGATCATTTTGATACCACACATGACCGGTGTGGTTGTCCCAGAAGGTGGGATACTGGTTATGTGGGAACGCTGGCTGTCAGAGATGGAATATTTAGACCCCCTACGATGCCCACATCACACGGAATGCAATGACTATAATTATAAATATCTGAGTTGTACCAGAGATGAGTTATTGCTTATGAGATATTACATTAGTCATATATACAGTAGTTTGTTATTATGGGATAAAAAAAGCTTTGATGGAATGTCCCTTTAAGTAAACAATTCCCTAATATAGAAAGCTACACTGGTTCTAGATGGGGAGCAATGGCGCAGGGCAAAGCTGTAACCAGATTTACTTTAACCAAGGCCAAAGATCCAGTTCATCCTGGCAAAGACAGAATGGCTCATCCTCCATCAACTGGTGGAGGATGGAAAGTGAATCCCCTCTTCAACTGTGCCTTTAAGGGGTTGTCCCACGAAAAATATTCTACAATTTTCAGACCAGCACCTGGATCTGAATACTTTTGTAATTGCATGTGATTAAAAATTTTAAAACAAATCACGGAATAATGTACCAAATGGTTTGCTTCCCTTAATAAATATAATCACTGATCGCATGGAACGCTAATAGACTATAAAATCTCAAATTTTATTATATCTTACTAAAATAATGGGGAAAAAAAACAACAAATAATGGCCCTAGGTCCTAACTCGGACCTATAGGGAGTGCAATCCTCAGCCACCGATTTATTTGATGGTGGAATCCTGAGAAATGTCACAACCTACTAATTAATTAAGGTTAAAATATTTATAAGGCCGTCATAGCGCCGGTGCCACCACCCGTAGACAACGGGGGCTGGCCCTGTATATGTTTGTTTGTTTGGGATAGTGTGCTGCTCCTGATGAGTCCATAGGTTTATGGTGAAACGCGTAGAGCACAGCACAGTAGTGTTTGACCCAAGACATGAATGGCGCTGAATTGACCAAGTCATAGCCAGGGGGACCTTTTTGTATTGGACAGCGTGGACTGAATGCGCACAGATGCAGGGCGCACCACCACCAACCATATCCTACAAGGTTTATTCCCTCAGGGCTTTTAGGTCTGGATTGGGTCAGTGAATAGAGCCATATACACACAGGGTAGCTACCCTGTAGACTCTTCACTGGTATACTCCAGTACCTTATAAATATTTTAACCTTAATTAATTAGTAGGTTGTGACATTTCTCAGGATTCCACCATCAAATAAATCGGTGGCTGAGGATTGCACTCCCTATAGGTCCGAGTTAGGACCTAGGGCCATTATTTGTTGTTTTTTTTCCCCATTATTTTAGTAAGATATAATAAAATTTGAGATTTTATAGTCTATTAGCGTTCCATGCGATCAGTGATTATATGATTAAAAATTTTGCATAGCCACTGAGTTATTCAATAATGTATCTGTATAGCGCCACCTGCTGTTTGTTTTTTCTCTTATTTCTTTGTCCTGCTCACTGAGAAGGCCGCACATGCTCAGTTTCATCCTTCAACTGCCTCCTGAGCTGTGATAGGGAGAACATGGACACGCCTCCTCAGCTGTGAAAGGGAGAGCTGAGACATACACCCTTAGCTGCAGTAGAAAAGACACTCCCCTTGAGCTGCCAGCTTGCTATAAATCTAGCAGAGCAATGAATGAGGAGATCTCTGGATCCATGTGAGGTACAGGACTGGTTCTAGCTTTGTTAGAAAGGTTGTCATGTACTGTATGATTTCTCATTTTTATTGTTACATTATTCATAGGATAACCCCTTTAAGGGCTTTTCCCACAATATAAATGTATCAGCTATTGTGAGAATAAGGGATAAGTATATGATTCGGTATGGGTCCACCACTGAGACCCCCACCAATCACTAGACTGGTGGCCCTGTGTCCAGTTATGAATGGAGTGGCAGGTCTAGCATGTCTGCTGCTGCCTTATTCACTCTGTATGGGACTGCTATCTGGCTATTTCCAACAGTTCCATAGAGAGTGAATGAAGCAACTATGTGCATGCTAGACCTGTCTCTCTATTCATGTGGGACTACAGGACCCCCGCTCTTGTGATTGGTGTGGATAGTGCAATTAGGGGCCCAGCATGATAGGGAAAAAGTTTGCTTCATGGGAAACCCCTTAAAACACCAAGGCAGGCAAGAGTGCAGTATAGCTGGAAATCTAGATATTTGATTCCTTTGGCTGGCTCTCATCAGCAATATTGGGGGGTAGGTATATTCACAGGTTGATTCTTAATTGGAACCCGCCCCGCTATCAGTTGTGATCTGTGAGGGGAGCTCAGCAGCATCTGCCCAATTTCCCTGCAGAGCCTCCGCAGGTGAAGTGAGGTATTGCACATTTTTCACTGAAATCGGAGATCTGCCTGTGTAATGCATGGACATGGTGGGTCCAACCGAGAGAGACACTATTCCTAGCTGATCTCCATGTTGGCCATTAAATTAGGATCCTAAACAGCGAACCCCCCAGTATTAACTCAGCTTATTTCAAAATGTTTTTTCTAATCCAGACAATCCCTTTAAGGCTACATGCACACGAATAGGAAAAATTGATGTCTATTGGGCTTTTCAAATGAATATCAGCCATGAAAAAAATAGGACATGTCCTAATTTGGGCCGTTTTTATGGCCAGACGGACCCGAACTGAAATCAATGAGCCCATTTTTAACAGTCATTTAGACAGGCATGCACCCGGCTAACAGCTGTTAAAAATGGCTACTCTGTGAAAACAGGCCTTCCAGAGGTTGACAAAATAAAATAAAAGTCTCACCTCATCCACTTGCTCTCGATGGACCTGTGTTGTGAGGGCTCATGTGATGGCACGACACCGGGAGCATCTGCTGCCTCCAGTGAGGACTGAGACATTATATATGGCGGCACAACTGGGTGTAATATCTATACTGGGGCACAACTGGGGGGCACTGTAACTAATGGGTACACAAGTGTGGGTGGGGGAAAGGCAGAGGTATTATATATGGGGACACAACTGGAGTATAATATCTATTCTGGGGGCCATTATAACTACTGGATGTACAAAGGGGTGCATAATTTATACTGGGGGCACTATGGGGGCATAATATAAAAATATTTATATAGGGAACTAAAAACTTTTTAACTAAAAATCTAATGAAATGTATTAGTTTTTAATGGAAGTTTTTAACACTAAAAATGGATATTTGGCCAGAAAATGGATGCAGTGTGTCCGTTTCTAATGAGATTTTTTTCTTCACTTTTCACTTTTGTGTGCACATAACCTAAGTGGCTAGAAGGTATATATATATATATATATATATATATATATATATATATATATCACATGGGAAATGTATGTGAGCAGCTCAGATATAGGTAAAGGCTGTATTTGCTTTTGCTCTAAAGAATGTCAAACAGGTAGGGCGGAAACAGACAGGATCTAGATATTGTGCATGGATATCACTGCAGATATAACATTGTCAAGGGCGCTCTCTATGGTGACTATGTGAGTTATCAGCATTGCACAGGGAGCAAAACATATTTACAGAATGTAAAGCCTTGAACTCAGCGACTTTAACACTTCCATGTCTGTTTCCAAAGTCCTTAAAGCACGGGTTGTCAATGGACATGACAAAATCTCAATGGCTAAAAGTTACTTAATTACTGCCTACTACAAACATTCTATAGTTTTAAAATTTCACAACCATTTCATGAGAACTTCGGTCACTGTCTCCTGCAACATCAACCCACTCTGCTTCTGCTGCTTCATTATATGCTCTATATGGTTTCAGAGCAAGTGTGTACGTACCACAAAGACAGCCCATGCTGTTGCTATTAGGCTTTTGAAGAGAAGAGACCTGGTCCTGTTTGGTACAATCCCTAATAGGCTCCAGAGGAACTGCATTTTAGCAATTGGGGGAGGGCATGAGGAACTGTGGAGAAGACTAAAAACTCCAGGTTATCCTGTCTTTGATGACAGAAGCCAGCTTCCTATGTTCTGTGCATGTCACAGAATCCTTGTCTATTAATGGTGTATGGTCCTCAGTAGGATACGTAATCACAATAGTGATCAGGTCACTGCCATCCACAAGATCAGCATACTACTTTCCTGCAGCTATCATTTCCATCATCTCATTGCCCACAGGTTGCTCTTTCACTGCTCACTCTATGAGACTGTTCCTGTCTCATGTAGATCTATTCACACAAAACCTAAAAAAAAATCTGGTCATTGCCTTCCACAAAATCAGCACACCTTTTTTCTTCTGCTATTATAGATTCCATTATTTATGACTACGGAGTGTTACGTATATCTTGTCCTCTTCATGTCCTCTTACTTGATGCTCTAATCATTACCACTTTCTAAGTGGCTTTAAGGTGTTATACTCAGTACCATATTCAGATGAATGCACAGGTCACTGCCGCCTACAAGATCAACACACTCATCCCCAACTGTTATCATTTCCATAGTTGGTTACAGGTTATTCCATTGCTGAATGCTCTTCAATACTGTTTCTGTTTCATGCTGTCCTAGCTCTACAAAACCTCACCACAATAATCCCATGAGAACATAAATCACTTCCTTCCATAAGACCAGCTCACTCTTCTCTTGCTATTGTGATCATTGATCAATATGACTACATATTGATGAACTCTCATCTACTTTGTACCGTCTTGACCTAAGTAAAGTAATCACATTTAGTGGACAGGTCACTGGCTCCCACAAGATCAACTTGCTTAACTGCCATAATTTCCATAATCTAAATGGCTATGGCTTTTGCTGTTGTGATCATTCCCGTAATCTCAAGTAGCTCTGTCGCCACAAAGCCTTCCCATACTAATCTCATGAGAACATAAGTCACTGCCTTCTATAAAACCAGCTCACTCTTCTCCTGCTGCTTTATTCATTCTGGCCATCTCATTTGGTAAAAGCAGTTTTGTCCATACTTATGCTTTGACACTCTTCCTGTCTCATGCATCTCTGTCCCTGTAAAACCTCACTACGATAATCTCATGAGAACATAAGTCACTGACTTCCCAAGACCAGCTCACTCTACCCCTGCTGCTGTCATCATTTCCAATGTCATTTAGTAAAAACTGTTTTGTCCATGACCACTCTGACACTGTTCCTGTCTCATGCAGCTCTATACCCACAAAACCTCACTACAATAATCTCATGAGAACATAAGTCACTGTCTACCCCAAGACAAGTTCACCCTACCCCTGCTGCTGTCATCATTTCCGTGATGTCATTTAGTAAAAACTGTTTTGTCCATGACCACTTTATGACATTATTCTTGTCTCATGCAGTCCTATACCAACAAAACTTCATCACAATAGTCTCATGAGAACATAAGTCACTGCCATCCCCAACAACCAGCACACTCTTCTCTTGCTGCTGTAATCGTTCCCACAATCTCATTTGGTAAAAACTGTTTTGTCCATGGCCACTCTATGACACTGCTCCTATCTCGTGCAGCTCTATCCCTACAAAACCTCACCATAATGAGAACATAAGTCACTGCCTTCCACAAGACCAAATCACTCTTCTCCTTCTGCTGTGATCAATACCTTAATCTGTATGACTACAGAGTGTTAAACCCTCATCTATTTCATACAGTCTTGACCTAAGTAACATAATTAGATTAGTGGACAGGCCACTGGCTCCCACAAGATCAGCTCATTCATCTACTACTGCCGCCATAATTCCCATCATCTAAAGGGTTACAGCTCTTTTTCTGCCTACTGTATGACACTGTTCCTATCTTGCGCAGTCCTGTTCTTACTAAACTATAATCTTATGAGAAACAAGGTCACTGCCTTTGGCAAAATCAGCTTCCTCCTCTTCTGCTGCTATCATCCACTTCCTATCAAAGTCCAATAATTAGAAGTGCATTTGAAAAGTCTGAAACATTTCATCAAATTTTTATCAACAACAATTGAAATAAGTCTAAAAATAAAGTCAACAATGCAGTCATACATTTTTTTTTTTTTTGGCAGGCTTAACCGAGGATCGGATTAGCAGCCAAGAAACTGAACAATACATTATGCAAAGAACAAAGGTTTTTGGGGAGACAGGTCGCGCTGTTACCTAAAATGTGGAAATCCATCCCTGAGGCATAAAAAATGTGGCATGGCAGAGTACATATTCCCTGAGATAATACATTCTGACTCCCTGTGATGAGTCACATGCCTCTCCCTAGCATGTAAACTAAAATGCAAAAACAGTCACATTTAAAGGGGAACTCCTCCTAAAAAGGCTTTCATATTATGTAATCCTCAGATGTAAGGAAACCCCTGCTTAAAGCGAATGTCCCGTTTCCTGACTGGACCAAATTTCTAATGGATGGGCATGAATATTTTTTAAAAATATTTAGATCCAGCGATGGTTTGGCCCTTCATCAATAAAGGTCATGGGTCACTTACCAACCACTATAGTCATAATACAATAGAGCTGGGTCAACACAACATATTTCACCAGAACATTTCTCTTTGACCAGTACTGTGTATGTACTGTATTTGACAAAGGGGACATCGGCCGATTCTGGTCATGGGCCCTAATGGAATACCCCAAAGTTTTCTCCTCTTTAGAATACAAAAACCCTGTATAATAAGCTTTTGTAGCAAGTAGACCTTCTGTATCCGTGTGTCCGTCCCGACTGTCCGCATGAAGAAATCCTCCTGTCCTACTTCGGTCCGTAGCTCAATACAAGTCTTTGGAACCTCCAAAAATGCGAAAGACATGCGGAAAGGCATCCGTTCCAGGAGGGTAGAAAAAAAAATATTTGATATGTCATCCGTTGATTGCAGATCCGCAAAAAACGGATGACATACGGATACATCCTTTCCGTTTTTTTTGTGGAAAAACGTAATGGATGTGCTTGAAAAACTGAGATTTTTGCAGAACAACTCACAAATACGGAGTGTGAATGAAGTGTGTGAAAAAATTGGAGCTATTTTTGTAGATATTTAGGTAAAACAGTTTTTATCAATTTGGAGATATTTTTGTTCATTTTTGTGAATTATTTTTAAAGATATTTTTATTACTTTTTGGAGTAATTTTTTTAATAAAAGTTGTAAAACTATTTTTGAAGATTGTTTTTTTATTATTTTTTATGAGATATTTTTTAGGTTATTTTTTAAATTATGTCTGGAGAAATTTTTTTATCCTCTGACTAAATATGTATTTAAAGATAATTTTTGAGATATTTTGAATAATATTTCTAGAGATATTATTTGAAAATATTTTGTGTGATATTTTTGGAATTGTTTCTTGTTTATGGTATGACTGTGGTGGTATGTTTGATGATAGTTATGGAGACATTTGTGTCCACAGTTTAAGCATTTTATGAATTTGAAGATATTTTGATGATGGCATCGGAATTTTTGTGGTGATTTTTTTAAATTATTATATGTTTTGTACATACTTTTTTGAGGTTACAGTATTTTTAAAATTATGTTTTGGAGATATTTTATGACTGTGATAATATGTTTGCTCATAATTTTGGGGATATATTTATGATATTTCTGGAGATATTATTCGAAAATACTTTTCATGATATTTTTGGAATCCTTTTTGGAGACTTTTTTTATTTTATGACTGTGACAATAGTTTGGATAATTTTGGATTAATTTATTTTTAATGATATTTTTGGGAGATATTTTTTACAAATAATTTTTGTGATACTTTTGTGATTATTTTTGGAGATATTTTTGTATTTGGTGCAATTTTTTAAAGTATTTTTCCAGATATTATTGCAGTTATTTGGCTTATGTCTTTGTTAGGCGCAGCTGATCCTTTGCAGACAACTCATCTATAACATTTATGTTCCTTTAGGTTTTCTGTTGGGAATTTTTGGAATTTTAAAAGGGAAATTTCGAGGAGAAGAGGGACAAATGGTCCATTCTATAGACATGTAGATAAAATCTGACACTTTCACTATTTACTTGGAATCTGTAGACTTTGACATGACAGTTCCTGAGTGTGTGCCTTGAAGGCATATGTGAACAAGGTGTGTGCTCTTCAAAGGGGTTCTCCTGGAATTAAGAAACTGAAAATACGTAAATATTACTTTATTATAAATATATTTCCAAATACATTTCATTAGTTATAATGGCTCGTTTTGTCTGGGGAGCAATCATTAGGAGAAATAAAATGGCCGCTGTCCCATTAGTACATACAAAACCTGTCCTAATCACACAGGAGGACAAGTTACTTTACAACACTGAGGTAAAGAGCTGCCTCATCCTCCTCTCTGCTCTGCTTGTCAGGGATTATGATCCTGAATACAGTTTAATATGATATTTAGTTGAATCTCTGTAGGAATGTAGTTCATGAGGAGACATGAAGTACAGAGAGGATTGACAGGACAGACTGTGGTAATGGAGACTGCATACAAGTAATGCTGCGCATTACCAATGATCTGCTCATGATCTCCATTCCTACAGAGATTCTGCTGAAGATCTTACCATCTGTATTCAGGATCATAATCCCTGACAAGCAGAGCAGAGAGGAGGATGAGGCAGCTTTACCTCAGTGTTGGGAAGTAACTTGTCCTGCTGTGTAATTAGGACAGGTTTTGTGTGTACTAATAGGACAGCGGCCATTTTGTTTCTCCTAATCATTGCTCCCTAGACAAAACAAGCCATTATAACTAATGAAAGGTATTTGGGAATATATTTATAATAAAGTAATATTTACGTATTTTCAGTTTCTTAATTCCCGGAGAACCCCTTTAAGGACTTGTACATTGGGTTTAAGGAGTAGGCAAAGAGCAGGACAAGTCATATCGAATTGGCAGCAAAGACCGCCACTGGATTTGTGGTGGATTTGGCCAAAAGGGTGAAATCTATGGTGAGAATCCACAGCAGAATTTGACATGCTGCGTAAAGGGGTGTACGCTGATTTTATAGAGTCCCAATGGGTCACCCCACCCAGTTGTCCAGTTTGCGTTCGGTAAACTCTGCGAAGCAGCGCAATGCCCTGGATTTCTGCAAAGTTTTTTTTTTTTTTTTACTAAACAGAATTTTTTTTTTATCTAAAAAAAATTAATAAAATACATTGTCCTCCACCTCACCCACTTAATTGGAAAAACTGGTGATTCATACTCATTCAGACAACGGATATAAATACATTGATAAATTTCCCCATACAGCTCTATGTCTGCAGCCTCCCTCCTACAATGTGTTCAGAAACTGTTTGCCACCACTAGGGGGAGCTCAGCGCATATAAATTTTTGAATGCAATAGAAGCTGCAACAATCTCTTCGCCCTGGGCTCCTCCTAGTGGCGGCTGCAAGAAAATGTAGTGTTTTCATGTCGGGAACAGAAGAAAGAGTTCAGAGTCAGGCCCCCCTTTCTCCAAGGTCTGCCTTATGGAAATTTTCTGCGGTGTGCAGACAAGGATTTTTAAAATCCAAGCAGTTTAATTCTTTCTGATAAGTCTATAGATCCCATTGATGTGCCCCAGTCTAGAGGGTTCTTTTATTTATTTCGGCTGCTCTCAGTCCAGTAGACTCGATAACGATATACAAGGCAACAAAAAGCAAAAGTATAAAAGGTGCCAAAGGGACTGACTGACGGAGACTCCGCAAACAAGAAAACCGCACAAAAGAGTCTTTTAAACACAAAAGCCACATAACTAAAGCAGCTCCCTTTGTCGGACGGACGACTGCTGAAGTAAAGCCGAATGGTCCTCACAATGGCCGCCCAATTGCCCCCAGTTCCTGATTAATACAGTTCTGGTGCATTAGGCTGTGTGTGAATGACACGCACTCCGCACAAGGTATTCAGCAGTGCCGCCGCGAGAAGGGGCACCATGCCGCCAGGCAGACTCGATGACAGACTGGCCCTTTAAGAAATTTACAGGTAAGCCAAGCAGCTGCAGGGAGAAGAAAGGCGCTCAGCACTGTGACGAGCTTTTAATGGGTAATTGAAGGAGACAGGGCGTGCGGGATTCTCCTTTGAAATCTGACAAGGTGGAATGGATAGCTTTAGGGTCACACCTATACAAAGTCCTTGAACTAGGATTATTTAGGGATTGAGGGAAAATATCACTTTTTAGCAAGGGAAAGCTACAACCCCTTAAAGAGCAATGCAGGTTGTGGGAATTAAAGGGGTTATCCCATCATTAAAGTAAAAAATTAAAATCAGACCTCATATAGGACATGGCAATCTATTTCTAACAAAGCTAGAACCAGCCCTGTACCTCACATGGATCCAGAGATCTCCCATTTCATTGCTTCGATTACTCTGCTAGATTTATTTCAGGTTGGTGTGTGCCCCTTCTCAGGGGCTGTCCTTTCACTGCAGTTCTTCTTATCACAGCTCAGGGGTCATGTCCCTTCTGCTGCAGCTCTTTCCCTATCACAGCTCAGGGTGTGTGTCCTTTCTGCTGCAGCTCTTTCCCTATCACAGCTCAGGGTGTGTGTCCTTTCTGCTTCAGCTCTCCCTGTCACAGACAGAGGGTGTGTCTTTTATGCTGCAGCTCTCCCCATCACAGCTCAGGAGACATGTCCTTTCTGCTGCAGCTCTCCCTATCACAGCTCAGGGTGTGTGCCCTTTCTGCTGCAGCTCTCCCTATCACAGCTCGGGGGGGGGCATTTCTGCTGCAGCTCTCCCTATCACAGCTCAGGGTGTGTGTCCTTCCTGCTGCAGCTCTCCCTATCACAGCTCAGGGGGTGTGTCATTTCTGCTGCAGCTCTCCCTATCACAGCTCAGGGGGTGTGCCCTTTCTGCTGCAGCTCTCCCTATCACAGCTCAGGGGGGGTGTAATTTCTGGCGCAGCTCTCCCTATCACAGCTCGGAGGGTGTGCCCTTTCTGCTCCAGCTCTCCCTATCACAGCTCGGAGGGTATGTCATTTCTGCTGCAGCTCTCTCCCTACTACAGCTCAGGAGGTAAGTCTTTTCCTCTACAGCTCTCTCCCTACCACAGCTCAGGATGTGTTTCCTTTCTGCTGCAGCTCTTTCCCTATAACTGTCCCTTCTAACAGTAGATATGGCTGCAGACGAAGGATGGAACTGAGCATGTGTGACTACTGCAGCAAGGTGGACAGAGAAATAAGAAAAGAAATTAACAACAGGTGGCGCTATACAGATACATTCTACTGAATAACTCAGTGGCTATACAAAATTTGTAATTACATGCAAGTACAAAGGTTTTTACTAGAAGAAAATGTAGAATATTTTTCGTAGGACAACTGCTGACTATGGGATGTGTCTGGTATTGCAGCTCAGATCATTTGAAGTAAGCGTGGCTGATCTGCAATATCACACACAACCTGAGGACAGGTGTGGCGCTGTTTCTGGAAGAAAGAAGCCATTTTTTTTATTAATCCTGAACCAGAAAAAAAAACGTGAAGAATGGGAAGAAACTTTTTAACATTTTTCTTTTTGTAGAATACGTATAAGGTGCTATACATGTCTGACGCTCAAGCATTTTAGGGTTCTTGCAATTTAGCATATATTTCAATGGCAGACATTTCATTGGACATATGTAAGGTATGCCCAGACAGAAACCGTCAGCCCAGGGTCAGTTCAATAGTTGTCATGAAATAGAGAAGCTTTCCTGGCTGTGTATTGCAGATTGGTTCCACTGAAGTGAATGAAGCAGAGCTGTAATACCACACACAACCTGTAGACGGGTGTGGCACCATTTTTGGGAGAAAACAGCAATGTTGTTTTTTTTTTTTTGAATCATAGAAAATCTTTTCAAAGGAGTTTTATACTGATGACTTATCCTAAGTAATTGAACGGTGTGGTCCGACCCCTGAGGACCCCCACGATCAACCATTTGAGAAGGCCTTGGCACAGCTTACTCTAGGCCTATGCGCAGCTCAGTCCTTTTCAAGTGACTGGGCTGAGCTGCGATACCAAGTATGGTTACTATACAATGGACGGCGCTGTGCTTGGTAACTGGTGAGTGGTACGCCCTCCTCAACAGGGGTCCCAGGTATCGGATCAGATTGGATCAGAATTCTAGCAATATGCAACCCTAAGGCAGCCCTCGTCAGTGTTGTTGATGGCTATATCACCACAGGGGAGTGATGATTAGCCGCCGTGGTGACATGACCTGTAGACATATGGACAATATGTCATCATGCAGCGGCACAAGAATGGAGGTAACACAAAAAGGACCATAAGAAAAAAAAGGATGTCCTGGAAAAATCCTTTAAATCCAGCAGATGTGATATGGGGGTGACTACTCAGATGTCCACAACATTGTGGGAATCAGCAATGTCATTCATATTAAAAGGGTCTTCCGGGAGTAATGGGCCCGAACCTTGATGCAGCGTGTCAATGTTTTGTGGATCCACAGTTTGTAGTCCGCAAAACGGACATGGTCATGTACACGGGGCTTTACATTGTCTAATAAGAAGCTTGGACGAGTGAGAGGATGCAGCACAGAATACCACTCGTCAAAACCTTCAAAAATGACAATAAAAAGCAGTTCACCTCCAGGCGGGATTACAAGCTGTCATCTGACGGGAGGAGAAGAAAGACTTTGTGTCTTGTGTTACCGAGTAAAGTTACATGAGGCCAAGGACTGAAAATGCATCAATGGTGGATGAGGACGCCGATCATGTCAGCCGCGGTATACCAACATGTTAACAGTCATGTATATAACAAAGCTACTTCCAGGAGCATATTTCATATACTGCCCCACCACCACCAGAAATACTCCATATACACTGCCCACCCATGTACCACCTTCATATAAACTGACCCCCACCACCACCAGGAATCCTCCATATACTCTGCCCACCCATCTACCACCTTCATATAAACTGACCCCCACCACCACCAGGAATACGCCATATACACTGCCCACCCATCTACTACCTTCATATACACTGCCACCCCCACCACCACCAGGAATACTCCAGCTACACTGCCCACCCATCTACCACCTTCATATAAACTGACCACCACCCCCACCAGGAATACTCCATATACACTGACCACCCATCTACTACCTTCATATACACTGCCACCCCCACCACCACCATAAATACTCCATATACACTGCCCACCCATCTACTACCTTCATATATACCACCCCACCACCCATCTGCCACCTTCATATATACCACCAACCCTATACTACCAGCATCTACACTGCCAAACATCTACTACCAGCAGCTACACATTCACTGACAACCATCTAATATCAGCACCTACACATGTACTGCCAACCATATACTGTCAGCACCTACCATGTACTGCCAACCATATACTGTCAGCACCTACCATGTACTGCCAACCATATACTGTCAGCACCTACCATGTACTGCCAACCATATACTGTCAGCACCTACCATGTACTGCCAAGCATCTACTTACTACCACAGCCTATACTTCCTATACCTGCACTGCTAACCATCCACTTCCAGCACCTACACATGCACTGCCAACCATCTACTACCAGCACCTACAGCTGTAGTGCCAACCATCTATTACCTACACCTGCACTGCCAACCATCTACTACCACAACCTACACATGTACTGCCAACCAGCACCTACAGCTGTAGTGCCAACCATCTATTACCTGCACATGTACTGGCAGCCATCTCGAATGGCTGTTACCGTAGCAGATGGAGCAGGGCTGGGTTTGTCATTTGGCACAATCTATGTTGATATCTGTGTTGTTAAACGTCTATTATACCTTGTTATGATGTGTTACCAATGCAGGAACCTAGCAGTTTTGAGTTTGCCATTTGCCACACTTTATAGTGATATTACAGTGTTTATAGCCGAACACTGAAAACCAAAAATGCAGCCCCAAAGAGTTAAAAATGACAAATTCAGATCTGCTCCATCTGCATACTAGCCAGTTCTTTTCATTATTTACAGATGTATAAAAACTGAGTTTGCCATTTGGCACATTTTGTCATGATGTTATTTATGGCCTCCGAGAGAGAAATCACAAACTTGAACCCTCTACATAAAGCCTAACATTCAGCAGAACTGAGCTTGGCATTTGACACAATTCGAGGTGATGTCACAATGTGACATACGGTTTTATTATAGTAACTGAGACCTATTACAACACAGAAAACATACATGTGACGCACATTCAGGTCTGCTCCATCTGCTTTTTGATAGATTCTTTTATGACAAAGACATGTACTGTAGCAGAGTCAAGTTTGCCATTTGGCACAATTCATGGTGATATCACACGGTGCTAAATGGGACTACAGGGAAAGACAAGGCAAGCGAAGGAGACAGAGCAAATTCGTGAAAACTGCAGCTCAAATGGCACAAAAAACTGCCGTCGCCCAATTGTTTGTGTGTTTTAGACACTTTTAATTCCTCGCAAGATGATTTTGAAGCGTTTCAACAAAAAGGGGGTGTGGCTAAGAGGAACCGTAAAATACGCCAGATCATGTGCCATTAATTTGGCGCAAAACATTTGTTTAAAGTAATCCAATTGGTAGGTGGCTCTAATGTCTATGTGAATGCACCAGATCTTGTTGCCCATAGCAACCAATCAGAGCTCAGCTTTCATTTTTCCAGAGCAGGTTAAGAAATGAAAGCTGATCTCTGATTGGTTCTATGGGCAACAGGATCTGAGGCCTACTGGTTACCCAGAGGCCTGCTGACGCTTACTGTGATAGATTGCCTTCCTGGCCTAGTTTTATGTCTAAATTTAGGCAAATCTGCTTAATTATCAGGAAAACACATTTTTTTGATGGCTTTACATGAGAAAACTGAGGTACACAAGTCACAAATTGTGATGCAAACCCCAAATTTTGCGACATTTGTCCATTTATGCCGTTTTTGGCATTTTTCACGAAAAGTGGGAATGGCCTCGCACAGGGGCTTGGCCTTCAGCCGACAGATTTACTATAATTTAATTCAGAAACTGGAATCAATTATAGCGGAAATCAATCCCAGAATATAGCTGGCGCACAGTAGATGTGATTTTCTGGCGCACGGACAGGCACAGTCTCGAAAAATGTATTAAAGGGGTTGTAGCATCTTGGACACTGGGGGCATATCGATAGGATAGTATATGCCCCCAATGTCTGATTAGTGCGGGTCCCATACCAATCCTTAGAACAGAGCCTGCAATGTGCAGGAGGGCACACTGCGCATGCGCAGTCCCCCTCCATTCATTTCTATGGGACTTCCGAAAATAGCTGAGCAGCGCACTTGCCGATTTTGGGAAGTCCCACTGAAATTATTGGGAAGTGCACCGTGCAAGAGCGGCCACCGCTCCATTGACTTCTATGGGGCTGAAGAAAATAGCCAAGCAGAGTCCTTCACTTTGTGGGCTCCGCTCACTTTGCGGGCTCCAGAGGTGGGACCTGCACCTATTAGACATTGGGGCATATCCTAGCGATATACCCCCAATGTCCAAGATTATACAACCCCTTTAAGGGGCCTGTGTCTCTCCTTTAACTCCAGGCAACCACAGCAACCAATCACAGCTCAGCTTTCATTTTCCAAGTGCTGAAAATGAAATGAAAGTTGTGCTCTGATTGGTTGATGTGGACGTTTTTTTTTCTTCTAAATATTCCCCTGGGCCATAGTTCAATGGCAACATATCCAGCTCTGCTATATGCATACAGTCCACAGCTGCGTGTTCATACATCACTTGTGATCACTCAGCACATTATCTATCTCCTTCAGAAATTCCTCGGCTGAGGACTTGTGACCTTTATACTAGACGCATGGGTTAATGTATAGGCCCTTCTCCTGTGGCCCTCGCCCATGAGTAGTAAATATTTTTGCACCTGAAATTACACCAGCATTCCTTCACATAGGTGCTTCCTCCTGTATTGGCAAAAAGATGTAGCAGGGCTGAGTTTGTCATTTGCTTTAGGTCTCATGCACAGTTTTGGTATGCATCTGATCCGCATTTGTTTGTGGACAGCTCTTGGACCTATTCTGGGTCTCAAAAAAATGCGGACGGCACACACGTTATCTGTCCACATCCGTGCGACTGTTCATCCGATGACAGAACATGTCCTATTCCTGTCCTTTGTACAGTGAGAAAATTGCAGGATGCAAACGGTCACCATATTTTGCGGATCCGTATTTTGCGGAAATGGATATGATCGTGAGAACGAGACGGCTACAAAGTCAGCTCTGCTACATCTGCACACAGATGCATTTTGCTTCCTGTACAGTGATCAAAAGCATCTTAAAAATTTCTGCCAGTCAGCATTACTATTTATACATAATTAAAGCTGCAGATGTAGCAGAGTTGAATTGGTCATTGAACTCTTTTTTTTGGGCTGCATTGTTGCCGGGTCATTTGCATCCCTCTCTGAGATGAATGGGGGTCCGATGTGGAGCCCCTGCTTTCACATGCCCTAAGAGAGCTTGGATTCTCTGCAGCACCGCAGGCGTTCACTAGAAACAAAGGACACGGATTTCAATGTGTGTCCAGCCATGCTTTGTTTTCCCTATACCATCGCCCCTCACCGATGTCAGCTGATCCGTGGGGGCTCAAGACCCTCTGCTATCAGCCGCTGGAGGGAGGAACAGCTGGGTGACAAAGGTTTCCAAATTACATAATCCAATGACGATAATGCAATGTGCTTACCTGCAGCCCTCTGCTAAACTACAGATGACAAACTCAGCTGTTCTACACCTGAAAAGTAGATGTTGATCATAGTCGGCTCACTGTGACACCAGGTAGACTTAATGCAGTATGCACAACATAAAAACAGTCAGTGAAAAACTCAACTCTACTACATCTGAATTGTAGATGCTGATCGTAGTCAACTCACGGTGACCTTAATGCATCATGCACAAAAGAAAGTGGTCAATGATAAACTCAGCTCTACTACATCTGAAATGTAGATGCTAATCAGAGTCGACCTATGGTGATACCTGGTGGTGACCTTAATGCATTATGCACAAAAGAAACCTGTCAATGATAAACTCAGCTCTGCTATAACTGAGAGGTAGATGTCACAGTTACCTCATAGTGACACCAGGTAGACCAAGGAAACCACATATGGTACAAAAGAAAGTGGTCAATGATAAACTCAGCTCTGCTACACCTGAAATACAAATGCTGATCATAGTCAACCTATGGTGACACCAGGTAGACTTAATGCATTAAGCGCAAAAGAAACCAGTCAATGACAAACTCAGCTCTGCTTCATCTGAAATGTAAATGCTGATCATAGTCAACCCATGGTGACACCAGGTAAACTTATTGCATTGGTCACTAAGGAAAGCAGTCAATGACAAAGTCGGTGCTGCTACATCTGAAATATAGATGTTGACCAAAGCCAATTGATACCAGGCAGACTTACTGCATTATGCATAAAAGAACTGGTCATATACAAACTCAGCTCTGCTACATCTGAAATATAAATGCTGATCATAGTCAACTCATGATGACACAAGGTAGACTTATTGCATTGGGCACCAAGGAAACTGGTCAATGACAAAGTCGGTGCTACTACATCTGAAACAGAGATGTTAACCATAGCCAAGTGATACCAGGCAGACTTACTGCATTATGCACAAAAGAAACTGGTCAAATACAAACTCAACTCTGCTACATGTGAAATCTAGCTGCTGATCACAGTCAACCCATGGTGATACCAGATAGACATACTGCATTATGCACAAAAGAAACCGGTCCAATGATAAACTCAGCTCTGCTATATCTGAAATGGAAATACTGATCATAGTGATGACACCAGGTAGACTTATTGCATTGGCCACCAAGGAAAGCAGTCAATGACAAAGTCGGTGCTGCTACATCTGAAATATAGATGTTGATCATAGCCAGGTGATACCAGGCAGACTTGCTGCATTACGTGCAAAAGAACTGGTCGAATACAAACTCAGCTCTGCTACACATGTCAGTCAACCCATGGTGACACCAGGTAAACATACTGCATTATGCACAACAGAAATCAGTCAATGACAAACTAAGCTCTGCTACATCTGTAATGTAATGTAGTAAGTCCAGGTAAACTTACTGTATTATGCACAAGCAAAACCAGTTAATGACAAATTGAGCTCTGCTACATCTGCTGTATACAGCCCACCTGGTGGTGCACTGCCGGCTACCGATGTCACTTGTGGGACTCACCAGCTTTCCTCTAAGTAATCAGTGCAAGGAACTCCGCAGGAAAGCCTGGATCATGTCTCCAGATCCCTCCAGTGCCAAGGAGATTTTATTCCAGGTCACAGCCCCTGTGGTGCTGAGTGCCCATCCAGGCAGGGCAGTGCCCATAGAGCTGGGTGGTCAGTAGCTGGAGCAGCAGGGCAGGTGGCTCCTGTCTCTGACCCTTCTCTGCTGCTACTGATGATCTCTGCAAAGTTTTCTGAGTTGCAGGGAAAACTTTTCTCTGACTCCGCAGGATCACGTGATCCCTCCCACCCACAGGCTCCTGGCCCAGAACAAACAGCTCCAGTGGGAGCAGCCTGTGTCCCTGCAGAGGGGCTGGCACTGCCGCACCAAGGGCCGCCTGCCCTCTGCCCCTTCCCCATACAACCTAGCCAGGGGCTGGGGACAATGCAGGGGACACAATGGGGATGACGCATGGCAGCACTGACTCTTATATGGTGATACCCAGGTGCCACTACTATGCCCAATGTCTGATGCTGGGAGCAGTGGGTGCAAGCACACAGGGTCTCATGTACAGAATGTAGCATTGGTGGGAAGAGTAGTGAGGTGGCACATGGGGCACATACTGGCATCTCAGGGATAAATATTTCACCTGGGGGGTGCAAAAATCACAGGGTACCGCCTCTGCCGCTTCATTCAGTTCAGCCGATTGTCTTTGAGCGTTATGTGTCAGAACGTTGCACAGGTCAGGATTGGGAAAGATGGGGGTACTACTCTGGGCACTGGGCGGGGGCATGTTTGGCTGTCACCGCTATGGAGGCACTGGAGATGTTACAGTCAGGGGCAGAGTGGTCATCTATCACGGGGGCACTTCGGATTCCACTTATTGGGCACTGTGTTTATCACTATTATGGAGGTACTTTGCCGGTCATTACAAGGAGGCACTGTAGGCGGTTATTAGGGAGGAAATAATAGAGGCGCTGTAGCTATCACTATTATGGAGTCACTGCGGCTGTCACTATTATGGAGGCACTATGGCTGTCACTATTATGGAGGCACAGTGTTATTATTATGGAGGCACCATGGCTATCACTATTATGGAGGCACTGTGGCTGTCACTATTATGGAGGCACTATGGCTGTCACTATTATGGAGGCACAGTGTTATTATTATGGAGGCACCATGGCTATCACTATTATGGAGGCACTGTGGCTGTCACTATTATGGAGGTACTATGGCTGTCACTATTATGGAGGCACTGTGGCTGTCACTATTATGGAGGCACTGTGGCTGTCACTATTATGGAGGCACTGTGGTTGTCACTATTATGGAGTCACTGTGGCTGTCACTATTATGGAGGCCCTGTGGCTGTTACTATTATGGAGTCACTGTGGCTGTTATTATCACTATTATGGAGGCACTGTGTTATTATTATGGAGGCACTGTGTTATTATATGAGGGCATTCTGTGTTATTATTATGGAGGCACTGTGTTATTATAGAGGCGCTGTGTTATTTATTATTTATGGAGGCACTGTGTTATTTATGGAAGGCGCTGTTATTATTATGGAGGCACTGTGTTATTATGGAGGCACTGTGTTATTATTATAGAGGCACTGTGTTATTATAGAGGCGCTGTGTTATTATTATGGAGGCACTGTGTTATTATGGAGGCACTGTGTTATTATGGAGGCACTGTGTTATTATTATGGAGGCACTGTGTTATTATGGAGGCACTGTGTTATTATAGAGGCACTGTGTTATTATTATGGAGGCACTGTGTTATTATGGAGGCACTGTGTTATTATTATGGAGGCACTGTGTTATTATGGAGGCACTGTGTTTTTATGGAGGGCACTGTGTTATTATATGGAGGCACTGTGTTATTATGTATGGAGGCACTGTGGTTAGGCACTGTGTTATTATAGAGGCACTGTGTTATTATTATAGAGGCACTGTGTTTTATTATGGAGGCACTGTGTTATTATTATAGAGGCACTGTGTTATTATTATGGAGGCACTGTGTGTTATTATGGAGGCACTGTGTTATTATTATGGAGGCACTGTGTTATTATAGAGGCACTGTGTTATTATTATGGAGGCACTGTGTTATTATGGAGAGCACTGTGTTATTATGGAGGCACTGTGTTATTATAGAGGCACTGTGCACTGTGTTATTATTATGGAGGCACTGTGTATTATGGAGGCACTGTGTTATTATGGAGGCACTGGTGTTATTATGGAGGCACTGTGTTATTATGGAGGCAATGTGAGGCATGTGTTTATTTATTAATGGGAGGCACTGTGTTATTATATTATAGAGGGCACTGTGAGGCACTGTGTTATTATTATGGAGGCAGTGTGTTATTATGAGGCACTGTGTTATTATAGCGGCATGTGTATTATAGAGGCACTGTGTTATTATTATGGAGGCACTGTGTTATTATGGAGGCACTGTGTTATTATAGGAGGCACTGTGTTATTATTATAGAGGCACTGTGTTATTATGGAGGCACTGTGTTATTATTATAGAGGCACTGTGTTATTATTATGGAGGCACTGTGTTATTATTATGGAGGCACTGTGTTATTATAGAGGCACTGTGTTATTATGGGCACGTGTTATTATTAAGGCACTGTGTTTTATTATGGAGGCAACTGTGTTTATATTATGGAGGCACTGTGTTATTATTATGGAGGCACTGTGTTATTTACTTATGGAGGCACTGTGTTATTTTTATAGAGGCACTGTGTTATTATATGGAGGCACTGTGT